>JALLAY010000122.1:0-40053 GCA_036939635.1 Cyclotella baltica | reverse complement strand
TACAAAGGTCTTGACTTTCTTCGTCAAGCTCAAAGGTATAGTACTGCATACTAATGTCTAATTTTGTAAAGAACTCATACCCAGTTCTTTTCCTTAGGATGTTAGTTATGATAGGCAGTGGATATTGCCTTCACTTAATAACCTTATTAAGCTCACGGAGGTTGCTGATCCAGCGAATCCTACCATCCTTTTTAGATACAATGAAAGAAGGTGAAGCCCATTCACTTTCTCCCTGAGGTTTAAGTACACCCAGTTCCACTAGGTAATCAAGTTCCTTTTTAAAGGTTCTCATGTGTATCCTTGGAACAGGATAATGCCTGGAACGCACAGGTTTAGCATCAGGCTCCAAATCTATATCTATATGAACCTTTCTGTGAGGGTACACGCCTAATGTCCCATCAAATAACTTTTCATTCTCTTTGAGAACCTCAAGCAAATCTGCCTTTTGCTGAGCATTTAGATGTGTCTGTTTGTTAACCACATCTTGAACATCAGTCCACTCATACTTAGCATCGAAGATTTTAGTGGCATAACTTTGGAGCCAATCTTCTCCAAAAAGTTCATCTTCAACTTGAATGAAGAAACTATCTTCCATGGCATCAAACTCTTCAGAGTTCAAGCCACCTTTAGGACGAAGTGGAATCGTGCAGTCGTACCACTTCATCAATTCTTGGTCATAGTCCAAGACTATACCAGCTTTCTTAAGAAAGTTGGTCCCTAAAATAATGTCGTAGCTGCAATTGTCATTGTCAAAAACTAGACATTTCTGTTGATTAATTCGCCTGTTTTTATCAAATTCAGGCAACCTTATGTCACGCATAGTGGCAAACTCTTGAGAGGTTAATTTGCCTCCAAGGGTCTTAACTTCTTTTTCTTTGCTAATTTTTGTAGTCACGGCATTCTTAGGTAAGCACGATTTCTTGATCAAAGAAAGCGTGGAGCCGGAATCAAACAAAACACGGAAGAGCCTGCGGCTTTTCACGCTTCCAATTGTACCTGCAGTACAAATGGTGAGAGGGGTCTCATGTCTAGATGGGACCTTCATTACCTTGGGTCCAAGATAATTGTATTCTATTTTATCGGCGTCATCAGCCATAAAACAATCATGAAAAAATTCAGAGGAATTTGATGCATTCCCAGCAGACGAGTCTGAATCAGTACACATGGCAGTATCCTCTGTGGGTTCATCCACAAAAGGGTTAGTATCATCATCATACAAAAAGGCAACCTTTTTATCTAAAGAGTTGCTATCACTACAACTAGTAGGTGAGTAAGAGTAGGAGCAAGTATGAGACTCGTCAACACTTGAGCTACTAAAATTATCTTCACATTCACTATCAGAAAAAATGAACTCCGTCAACTCGGACGGCACACAAACATACTTCAATGGAGCCATGCAATCATCGCCTGCCAGTGCGATTTCCTAGTGCTTGCGCTTGGAAGACTTCTTTCCAGGGGCGCTGAAGGTGTGAAAACCTCCTACCTTGCGAGACTTATGCAAGTCTTCGCGACGGTGGGCATCCTCTTCATCGTCGTCAGAGTAGCCATAGCCATTCCCATTGGCATTGGAAGCATGCTTAGAGTGAGCATGTTCCGCGTGGTAACCTCCATCCTCAGAACGGTAAGAGCCAGAAGAGGAACCACGAGAGCGAGAGCGAGAACGAGAGCGAGAGCGGGAACGACGGGAGTTGTTGGAGGGAGAGCGAGAGCGAGACCTGCGCTCCTCTTCGTTCAAATGAGCCTCCTCACGCGGGGTGCGTTTGAACTTGTAGTCCTTGCCGCCGCCAGCACCCTTGTAGTCACGGCGGTCACGTCCTTCCTCACGACGGTGGTGGTAATTGCCATTTCCTTCACGGCGGTGGCGTCCATCTCTGTTCTGGTCGCCACGATTAAAACCTCGGCCACCTCGGCGGTTTCGATTGGAGCGGTGGCCTCCACGCCTGTCAGCTTCACGGCCAGCAAGCTTCTTCTTCCTTTCCTTGGCCTCGGCAGCTTGCTTCTTCTCGTTAAGAATCATCTTCATCCTGCCAGAGCGTTCGTCGGCGGCGAAGTACTGAGAGAAGGCCGATTGGAGAACAGAAATATCCTCACCAACGGACTCGTGGGTCTCGGCAAACTTCTCCTGCCAGGCCTTGGTAACTCCCAGAAAAGTGGACTCGCAAAGCGTAGCAGCGCTTGGGATACCGAGGGTCATCCTCAATAAACCGGTCTTCATGTAGCCGATGATGGTTGACTTGCGGCGAATCCACGGATCGGGATGATCTTCAAACGGCTTCCTGTCGTGGACGAGAAAGCGGGCGGCATCATCGCCAAGATAGCGGTGCCCAGCGATTTCCTCGAGGAACTTTTGAAGGCATAAAGTCCAAGAGTACTTCGTCTTGTCGGCGTCGGTGAGAATCTTCTCATCCTGCAACACCTTGTCCCACGCCACGGTGCCAGCTCCTTGGAGTGCACGGGGGAGAATGCTGAAGAGCAAAGGACCATCCGACTGCAAATCGTCGGGAAGACGGTCAACTACGTTTTGCAAAAACTGAGGGTAAGTGTAATGCAAAAAGTATTCGGGATGAATCCCTTGTTCAGGCACAATGTTCGCCTTCAGTTCTTTCGTTTTGTCATCGACAGTGAAAGAAAAATGAATCGTGAACTGCTTCGGCTGTTCCAACATGGCAGCAGCAGTCACATTGCCCGGCTTCGTGTCCTTCCCATTCTGGCGAAGCCACGGCGGCAATCGGCCAAAGACTGGATTCGCCAGTGCTTTGAGCAAATCAGACATCACGAGGGGTTCGTTTTCTCAAAAACACGAACAGCACGCGACGCAACAATCAGATAGTTTCAGCGGTGTCGATCGTCGATCGACAGCGAACAAACGAATACAAATACTTATCGAAGGGGGGATCGAAGAGCCACTTTCGGGGCTGTAATTACAGTGACCTGCGGTCGTCGATCAACTAATTGAATTAAGAAGAGAGTTGTTGTTGATGGAGCGATCGATGGTCGCAAAAGTTGATTTATAAATTATGCGCGAGCTTTGATGGCTCGCGCTTTACTATGGTATCTTACGGAGTCCTCCGTGGATCCTCGTATGTCTGTATCATGGGATCCACGAAGTATCCGACTGTCTGTCTCCTCTTCAACATGACGTGGACCCATGTCCACGTCTCACCTGCGTCAGCCACATGTCCTCTCCGTGCTCTACACCAATAGTCCCATAACCTATTAATATCTATTTACTTAAGTATAACATACTAGCTCTATAACAGTAGCTATCCTCCACAAGAGATGAGTCGGAGTACATGGGCATGACATACCGTGGAAGGAAACAGAGAGAGAGAGAGAATATTAAAAAATGATTAGCTCCATGACGAGGGTATGCTAGATATACCTTACTGTACTTGTCAGTAAGATAATATACAGGATACCTCAGGAGCACCAATTATCATTTAACCAAGCCAAACCACTTATAGTAAAGCTTTGCATACCCACAACTAGATGAACTAATCATTCATGTTCAGTGTAAGCACTAGTCTAGCATACAGTACAGTTCCGTATCAAACCCGCACAGAGACAAACTTCCGGCGAGCATTCAAGCAATAGGTGATACACAAAGACATCTCCTTAGCATCGATTCAAGCACAAGTACAAGTCTCACAGGGCAAGCGATCCGGTTGTTTTCAACTCAACATGTATTTTCACTTCAAAACAACTATCAAACTACAGTGTCAAGATTATAGTATTTTACAGATTGCTCTATGCTTTAAATAAAATCTGTTGACTATGTCCTGAATTTGACTTTTGAGTTTTTGTCTGGTGTTTTTCTTTGCGTTTGACTACCATAGTTCCTATTCAGCTGTTTCCTGCTAAGGAATAAGCAAACTTTTCGTTCACAAAAGTAAACAAGATATTTGCTTTTTCAACAGCCCCCCATTCTTGATACTTCTCATGAGCAAGAATAAAGTGTTCGAGTGATGAAGTGGGATCATTGGTGTCGGAGTAATATCTGGCCGCAAGCTCACATGCCAATGCTTCATCGTTCACAAACTTATGTTCCCTTGCAGATGTTATTGCACTCTTGTATGATTCTTTTGCGCGTTCATGATTGCCATCACAATAATAAGCTTCTGCCTTCAAGAGCTGAAGCTTGTGTAAGAAGTTCCATTCAGAACCCTGTTCGACCCATAGCTTCATGTCTTTTATAGTTTTCCTGCCTTTATCTGCCCAGGATGAATTATTTGTCTCACGATATACCTGAAATGATGCCAAGCCACTTATGAATACTTTGACAGCATCAGAGAACATCAGAACCGGTGAATTTGTTGCTTCTAACTTAAAGAATGCTTCACAACACCTCTTCAAGTCATTTTTGCTCATTATGAGGGACAAAAACAAGTCCTGAAACGATCTAGTAGGCGTTAAATAAATAACACAATATTAGATGATACATACATGATGTTACAAAGGATGCATGATGAAAGTGGTGATGCTTACAGTGTCAGAAGTTCAAGATGATTCATGTTGTTTCGTGTAATAGGTTCTACTTCATTTCCAGTGAGTATCAATACATTTCTATGCACCAGCGACATCAGAGCCAAACTACTCATATGTTCCTGCTCTTTCATGAATTGACAGGCCTTTGAGATTGTATCCTTAAGTTTTTGTCTGCATTGAAAGGTTTCAGTGTGAGTAGGCACAAATGAAAGCCAAAGTGGATACAATTTATGATATGTGAACTTTTGCATCAAACTCACAGATTCACTCCTGCATGCAAGAGACTTGAACAATACCTAAATCTGTTCCAGCATGCAAAATGAATGTCTCCGGCTGAGATGGAGGCGGCTTCCCCTTGTATTTGCAATTCATGTGTGGATTGCAGTGGTTCCACGTAAGATTGCACTTCAGCTACACAACACATTACTTCACCTGCAATTTCTTTGGTATCTAACTTGCTGATGAGAGCCTTGGAAAGCAATGCAAACTTGTGGCCTAATCTAAAGTTGCCCTGTTGTTTGGCTAGTAGATTTCCAAAGCAGGCAAATCCAATTGGTGATGAGGGTGACAGACCTGTTGAGAAATAATCATAGCAAGATATGAGAGGTCACATAAGAAGAACTACTGCAAATTAGCATATTACCTACCATGTGAGATCGTCAGATGCATCATCTTCAATATAACAAAAGGGTGCAACATGGGCTTTACGAGCATGGCAAAGAGATGAATTTGAGAGAGGAACCTCATTGCTGCTAGCTTATTTGTATCTGTCATTGTCTTGTAATTTAACACGAAATCTTCTGATGCATCTCCCAGAATGGAGAGAACATTATGGAGTTGTTGATCAAAATTTTCTTTCGATAAATCAGTTGGTAAATCTTCCTTGAGCTTTGATAAAATAGCAAGACTTGTATCAAGCGCCCCTGCAATTTTGTGTGTGTAAGCTAGGGATGTCATTATGATGGAATAAGTGTTGAGTTTGTCTTCAAACGTTCGGGCATTTTTCAACACTTGGTCGGAAATAATGTTGAGTTCCTGCAAGTTTCCCGTAGCAAGCGCTGATCGAGACGTTAGCTCAAATATTTCAAGACTGAACTGATAGTGGTGCTTCCAGTGATTCTCACGCAGAAAAGCAATCCCGTTGTTGAAAAGGGAGTACGCAGATGAAAAATTGGACATGGACATTGAGATCTTCCCACACATCATGTTATATTGAGCCATTGCAAAATAATCTTCAGGGTCAGACACAGCAGAAGGACCTCCCAGATTAATTTGAGTGATACCCATAAACTTCAAATCATTGTCATCTGTGTCTAACGAGTGTTTCATCAAGCATTTTCCATACTTGAGATGAGTACGATTGCGTTCTTGTTCTTCCAACAAGTTGTAAGAGGCTTCCTGGATGCGATCGTGGCAGAAACTGAAACCTTTGAGATCAATTACCAGACCTTGACTGGCTGCAATCTTGAGTGGCCCAATCAACATCAGGCCCATCTTTGACTCAAGAACTTTAATGTACTCAGATATAGTGGACGCACCCAGCATAGAAAGGGTGTTTAGGGCTGATTGGACTTCAGAAGGAAGCCTTCCGATACTTTCGGTGAAGCATGCCACCATATTGTCTGGCAACTTTGATGCGAGAATCCTTTCTTCGTCCCATATCCATCGTCTTCGGTCGAAATCAAGGTGCAGCAATCCATCACGACAAAACGATTTAATCAACTGAGAAACAAATAGTATGTTGCCTTTTGTTTTGTTGTGAATAATAGCCGATAGAGACTTGACTAATCGTGGCGGCAAACACAAAGTATCTGAAATCAGTTTGTTAAGAGCGTCTTCTTCAATACTGTTCAATTTGATTTCTGATGAGTTAATGCCAAAAGACCTGACCTTCTCAATAAGCTTCCAGAATGAAAGGCCCACCGTTTTATCATTGCGAGAACATCCAAGGAAAAAGAATTTCCTGTTGGGTCGTCTCAGTAATTGGCTGAGGAAGGAAAGGGAAGCCTCATCTATCCACTGGACATCATCCATAAAGAGCGTCACTGATACCCTTGAGTTTATAGATATAACTTCTACCAACTGACAGAGTAAATAGTGAAGCCTTTGCATAGCATTCCTTGAGTTGAGGCTGGAGAGAGAAATTGTATTTGAAGTTGTATAGTTTCCTAGAACTTGGCTCAGCTTTGGAATTACTTGGATCAAATAGCATGCATCTCTTCCAAGAGCAGCTTGCAACTTGCCAACCACTTCCTTGGCCCAGTTGGTTTGCCTTTGATGAATGAGCACGTCACAGTACTGTTCAAAGGCCGAGGACAATGCGCCAAATGGGATGGCTTGATTAAGCTGATCGAACTTCCCAATCAAACAAATGCCTCCTTCCGATGCAATCAATCTACACACACGCTGTGCCAGGCAAGACTTGCCGCAACCAGATTCTCCCGTGATGATGGCAATTTCACAAGATCCAGATAGACATTTGCGATATCGAGCAAGGATGGTTTCGAATTCATAACTCCTTGAAATGATAGTTTCGTTCATCTGCAAGTCATCCGTACGAATATTATTCACATCCAAGTCACAGAGGAACTTTGCAGGCTTTCCAATCATCAACTGCAAATCAGATATAATGTCAATCGTCTTGGTGTAGCATTCACACCCACTCATTTCACCATGAATGCAATCCAACATATTGAAGATTAAATTACAAAGCGGACCGGGAATTCCTAGCATTCTGAGGTACTCGCAAGACGTTTCACACAGGCTTAAGTCTCGAGAAGACGAAGCCAGACCCTGCCGACGCTTGGCATCTCTCATCACTGTCAAATCCTCATTCTCATCGTCACTATTGTCGCAGAGTGTTAGCCTAGGGAGTGACATAAAAGCTTTATCGCACGTAGCAAGAGCAATCAATTCGGGAGCAGGTGATTCTCCACCAGAAAACAACTGGTAAAAAACCAACCCGAGATAATAGATTGCCCTTGTTTCATTCTCGGCGGCATTGCGATTGACAAGAGTATTGCTCGGCAGATTTCCAGGCAATTGAATTGCAGCCGAATCAATCTCAAGATAGTTCAGCTCTTGAGTATTGGGCAGCGTTGCTAATCGAATACTGACATAGTCTGACCAATTAATTCCAGCACTCAGCAAATCATCAAACTTTTCAGTTACAGTTTTGAGATTGTGAATGTGTATTGTCAAAGTAATGGCAACATCCAGCGCCGCCATCAAGTAGCGAGAGGAGGCTACACCATTGTTATTGTTGTTTAAGTTGTTGCCTTTAATGAAGTTTAGTGCTCCTTGAGCCCATTGTTTTAAAAACACCATAGTGTATGTGGGTTGCATCATTTGTTGCAAGCCGACTGAGGGAGAATTGGATTGGGCGCTATGATCAAAAGATTCAAGGAAAGACTGCATTTGTGCATTAACTTCCTGAGCATTCCAATTTTGATATGTCATATTATTTGGACTCGCATTTGATTGCCTAGCTTGGATCTGTGATTGCGCAGGATTTGGTTGACTTGTTTGGCATGCCAAATTTGCCATGACATTTCCCTGCCATGACTGATTTGCCATGTTCATTTGACCCGCTTGGTTTTGCATTTGCTGCCCGGCATTAGGTGCCATTACATTTGGAAAGTTCTGACTGGGTCGATTCTGCACATGCTGCCCAGCGTAGGATACAACAGATGCTGAATTTGCCATAGAAAAATTTGCACTTGTATTTTGCCCATGGCCAAATGAGTTCTGAGCTATGGATGTTGACAGTCCACGTGACTTGAGAAACGACTGTACCTGTTGATTAACATCTTGAGATGCCATGTTAAGTTGACCAGATTGAATATTCATTTGTTGGAGAAACGACTGTAACTGTTGGTTAACATGTTGGCCATTCTGAGACGTCTGCCATGATTGATTTCCTTCATTAATATTGCTTTGTTTTTGCATTTGATGACTAGCATGAGATGCCGACATGTGCATTCCGTGGGCATTGGCATTCTGTCCATTTCCAATCAAGTTCTGAGATGACTCGAGTTTCTTTCCGTACGTGTTAAGGAAGGACTGTATCTGTGGATTGACATGTTGACCGTTTGGAGATGATTGCCATGACTGATTTCCGAAGTTAACATTAGTTTGGCCAACTTGAGCAGTATTGATTAGCTGACTGGGACATGATGAGACAGATGCCGATTGAGCCATACCTTGCACTTGAACACATGGGTTCTGCACTTGATTAAACGAAGTCTGAGATGCATTTTGGTCAAATGATTTAAGGAAGGAGTGATTGACATTTTGTCCATTCTGACATGAATGCCATGACTGATTTCCCGTGTTGATATTAACTTGACCCGCTTGACTCTGCATTTGCTGATTTTGTCTCCCCGCAAAAGATGCCGACTTGGCCATTCCAACACTCTGCATTTTCACTTGAGAGTTTAAAGACCCGTTCGCTTGATTCAACGAGTTCCGAGAGGCTCTTGTGTCAAATGACGTAAGGAAGGACTGTTGACCATTCTGAGATGACTCCCAAGACTGATTTGTCATGTTCACTTGACCAGCTTTTTGAGGCTGCATCTGAGGTCCTGCGTAAGATGCCGACTTTTTGCCCAACACATGGGAATTATTCTGGACTGGATTCGATGAAGACTTGAGTTTTCTGTCATGTGGCTTGAGAAGAGACTGAATCATTTCGTTATTAACCTCTCGATGCTGCCACGGCAAGGTCTGACTGTTTTGCGTTTGATTTCCCCCCTGTCCACATACTGCAGACTCGTGAGACATCGTGATTGTGCCAGCGTAATTCTGTTGACCGTTTCTCCATGATTCATCACTCGTCTTATTGGGACCATATTCATATGAATATGGAATCTGTAATTGAGATGAATGCCCGGCAAAAGAAGAAGATTTACCCAGATTATTTTGCACTTGCCCTCCTCCTGACAATGGACATGTCTTGTTCTGCACTTGATAAATAGTGGTCTCCTTTTTAAAAGGTTGGAGTGAGGAATCAATCTCCCCGCTGGGATCTGATTCGTTCGTTTTGAAGGAGAATGGGAGAGACTGGGAATCATTGCTAGATCCATCCTCGCCCTTGTTGACCTCATTCTTGGTGTCTTCAACCTTGCCATCAGCCTTGCTGTCCTCTTCCCCCTCAGTACAAGCGGCGGATCCCTTCCCCTCGACCATCTCGTCCTCCATACCAAAAGACTTTAAAAAAGAATCAATATCCCGTGATTTATTACTATTCGCAGACAGCAATTCTTGCAGCCAGCATTCCTCTTCTTCATCTTGGTCATCTTGTTGACTGCCTCCGGGCGCGTCGGTGGAGGCTTCACCGGGGAGATTATCTTTCATACCTTCCATTTTTTATTCATCCAACTCTCGTCTCGTGTTGATGAATGCATCAATAAAACAGATAAAAGTAGAATTATTTCAATTCGTTGTCATCTGCATCTAGCCTTAACTTGTAGGGCGGGAGCAATGGCGTTTTCGGGGGGGATTACCCCCATTTCCGCCCTTATTCCCCCCAATTTACTATGACGTCATCTTTCCATAAGTAATTACGGTATCATGTGACACATTATTTTGTCATAATAAACACATACTTAAGGACACAGACGTCTCATCACAGATTCGGGGGCGACGAATTTCGGGGGGAAAGGCGCCCGCGCCCTAAAAGTATTTGGCTAGCCGCCAGTCCCATTGACCATTGACCTCTGCAATAAAAACAAACCCATCCACAATGATCCGCTCCATTGCTTTCATCCTGTCAATAACCCTCTCGTACCTAACATACGACGCCATCGCCTTCTCACCGCCCCCCTACATCCGAACCACCACACTTCTCCATTCCTCACCCTCACCCGAATCTGAAACCGAATCAATCCAAACCTATCTCCAAACAAACCACCCCCTCTTCGAAACACTACTCCTCTCCAAAATCCCAAACATCTACGCAACACTTCAGTCATCCGAAAATTCCAACGGCTACACAATATTCGTCCCGTCCAACTCCGTATTAGAAGAGTTGGACCAAAAGCGTAAACTCCAAATCTCTGATCCTCGCAATGTCGAAACCACCGAGAAACTCGCTTCGTATCACGTCATTCTGAATGGGAAAGTTACCGCTGAACGTCTTAAACGTGAAGATTGGACGGTGCCAAAAATTGACGGAGTGGCCGCTCTGTCGATTGGAGGAGTGTTGACGCTGGGCGGGGAGTTACGAGTGGGAAGGAGCAAGAGTGGGGGGATTTTGGGATTTGGTGCAAAGGAAGATGGAGGTGTGGTTATTGGGAATAATGAGGCGAAGATTGTAAAGAGTACGGATGTGGGGAAGAAGGGGGTTGTTCATGAGGTCGATTCGTTTGTGGCTCCTGATTTGATTTGGAGGTGAGTTGTTCTTGTATGTTCATTAGTTTTTGTGTTTATGTGAGCTGAGATTTGTTCTTTGCATTTAAATCACTTGATACCTTTGTTATCAGGTATTTTGATATACTTAGAATCCCGGGGTTTTAGTTAGACTTATCACACACAGTTGAGACTTATAATATTAACTCAATAGGCAGCCAGTATAGGATGGATCTCTGTTACATGTTAGTTAGGTGTCAGGTGCAATGATCCGTTGGCTGATTAAGAAGGACAAAGCAATAGATATTAGTTCTGGAGCATGATTTTGACAGATATTGTCATGATTCCTTTATTAATTAGATAAGTGTGTGGCGGAAATAGAATTGAAGCATACGATACTTGCCAACAAAGCTTATCCCAGCTTTTTCGGCTAATGGTTGATTTAAGATAATGGATTTCTGATTACAATACTTTTTTATTATTTCCCATGTAGGATAGAAGAACACAATTTACCACAATCCAGCAAATTGCTATCAAATGTGGCTTAGGCACCATTTGCACTGCCAGATTCTGTGGCAGATTTTGATTTGTGGCCATATACTTTTGTAGCTGCAGTTGGTGATAGGTGAAAGTGCTGGGTGTTAGAGAGGACGTGGTGGCTGAAGAAGTAATCAAAATTCAAGTAAAAGGAACAAAATTGGCAAACAGACAAGTAGAGGCAGTAAGAGGAGAAGGTGATAGGGATGAAGATTTGCAAAAAAACAGATTAAGAGCTTTCCTGCAGCATTGGAAAATGAAATGAATCCAGTCACTGATGCAGTTGTTGGTTCTTGTGTTGTAATCGTGTAAGCGACATGTTTGTGTCCAACTGGTTCAGACAACTTAATAATTCTGGTTGACTGGAATAAAAACTTTCGCTTTTGTCATGCAAATTTCTACAGCAGAGATTAAGACCAACAATTGTCACGCTTCTTGTAAATCAGTTTTTTGCCTCCTCTCATCACTGATACATATACTTCATTCATCTGATTTTGTTACAGACAACACTAGCTGATTTTGTCCCTTGCTGACTAGCTGCTCTTCAGTCTTTGTTGCTCCGGCTTATGTCCTGAATGATAGATACAACTTAATAATTTTCTTTAAGGTTGAAGCATTGCAATTGAGTTGATTTAGCTTCTGGTTAGCCAAGCAAAGATCACTATGTCTTCTGATCAATATTTTGATGTGCACTCATATGGGTCTTTTACTTTGTGTTTTTTTGTGTTGATGTCATTTCAGTACCTTTTGTGGTCATTACTTCGCAAGAAATACGAACAATCTTTTCTCTTTTCACGAAGTTTCAATTGACTTGAATGACAAAGAACTTCAATACAATGAAAGGAAGGAACATAATCACAGTGAATTGACTGGTTTGGGACAGGGCAATTGTTTCGAGTCAATTAATGAAGCATTTTCGATCAATTTTGCTGACATTGCTTCAATCTGGCACAGATGTTTTGACCTAAAACCAGAGGCAGAGCAATAGATTTTTGAAATCATTTGCACCAAAAACTAAGGAGGGATCAAACAAAATTGATGGAAACATTCCATCTTTCCTATTCTACTTTAGAGGGCAAGGGTACCTCAAGTATCACTTGGTGATAACTCCTGTACTCATGATAAAACTTATGAACTTAATTACATAATCATTCACAATTACAGTCTAATTTCCATTGATAAGAGCCCATTTCTGCCTGGAAATAGAGCCCTTTTCTCTGTTAGTCTAGAGCAGGACAAGAAAAAAGATGACAGGACATTCAATAACAAAACAACTAACAACTAAAGTAGTATTTTATCATATTTTTAAACACAAATAAATCCTGCACTAGGTATACAGAATTGGTTGAGAGCATTTGATACCATTTTGCTAAGCTTTAATTATTGCACAGCAAGCCATAGCTTGGTTTATTCTCAGAGTAGGTTTCAGTTTAGTATAACAATGGGAGCAACAACTGACTCGAATGACAAAAAACTTCAAAATCATGAAAGGAAAGGGACACGATCAAAGAGCATTCACTCGTTTGGGATTGAGCAAGTATTTGGTGCACTATTAATTATTAGTGAAGCCTCTTTGATCATTTTGCTGGGATTGTTTCAATCTGGCACAAGGTCTTGATCTAAAACCAGAGGTAACAAATTGTTTTTGAAATCCTATGCACCACAAATCTAAGAAGGAATCAAATAAACTGACGGAAATAATCCATATTTTCTTGTGCTGCTATTGAAGTCAAGCCAGATTCTACAGCAGTGCTTGAAATGGTTGAGATACTGAAGACTCCTGTACTCATGATAAAATTTATGAACTTATCTGTATGCGTTATACACATCATGCAATGAAATTGCGCAACAAACTTGTATGTGATGCATTCATACATCATATTGCCACAAAAATCACAAAGTAAAATCAAAATCACAACCAGAACTAAAAAGGAACACCCTGATTAGCCTCAGCATACTTTGACATGAAATTATCCACAACATCCAATCCATCCTCCGCATATCCCTCCTTCCAAGTCTCTCCTCCGGGAAACCAATTCCACACCCAACTATCAACAGGAGGTGCCTTTCCATAAAGACCTTTCCATTTGTACAAATTCCCAGCAAGGTAAAAATATTCACGAAACAAATTCCCATCACTCTCCTTAACCTCCTTCTCTTTGTAGGCGGGCAGGGTACCAACCGGAGCATGACTACGACGAGGTGCCACACCCCATTGAAAATCATACGTACGACTGCTCGAATAATCGTTGGCCACGTAGGCATTCCCTCGGAACCAGGGTAGCCAACTCTTTTTCACGGGTGCCACGTCGCACGGTTTAATGTCGGGGTGGGAGGATATCCAATGCTCTATGGAAAAGTGGTCCAACCCTAGGTTTTGCGGAGTGAATGAAAACAAATTGGTTGTGAAAGATCGTTCGAGGTGGGCAATGAACGCATCGTCGGCGAGGGCATTCATGGATTCTTCGAATTGGCGCGGAGGGATTAATTTATTCACATATTCACAGTCGGCGGTGAAGCTATTCCCACTGAAATGAAGGTAGGGCAATGCGTAGAATTCCATACCGCAGACGTTGCACGTGTCTCTCGATCGGAGGCACATTTTACTCGTCACGGCGGTGGTGTACGCTCGTAGTTTTTGCATGGGCGTTCGTCCCGTGGCATTGGTACCGAAATTTGGTGGGTGTTGATTGGTTATATACGTCACTCGAGAGGATGGATGGACCTTGCAATAGTTGTAAAGTTGAACCAGCGTTTCTCCGCGTGAATTAACCGATGGTATTTCATTTAACAAATGACAAGTCGTATTTTGTTTCTTTCGGTTGCAGTATTTATGAATGAATTCGGCATTGGACTCGTCTCCGTTGGCGATGGAATAGTATACAATGGTTGGACGTTCGTGATGAAACGAACGGGTTTGAATGTCATATTGTCCTTTGGAGAGTACATCGAGCTGGACTTTGACTGAATATTGTGCCTCTTTCTTTTGGTCTTTGGGATAGGCAATGTGATAAAACACCACTACTGGCTTGACATCATTCTTGTCCACCTTGACTTTATTGAAATTGTCAAAAATGCCAACACTGTCCTCATAACCAGAATACATCTCCTTAGTCTCCCTCTCAACAAGCCTATCCACTGCCTCAACCCCATCCCTCTCCACCAACTTTTTCCACTGCTCACCTCCTGAAAAAAATGTCCAAACCCAAGAATTCTCCTGTGGAACACCTCTCGATCCATACAATGTGAACCACTTTATCAAATTCCCAACTAGTAGATAATACTCTCTAAACCCCTCTTCTTCACTTTTCTCTAAAGCATTCGCCACCCCGTCAATTTCAGGTACCACCGCAGTCCTTCTGGGACCCATTCCCCATTCATAATCCCCAGCTGTAACTATACCACCAACAATATCCCCAAGTGTAACATTAGAACGATGTAATTCACAAGGTTTTATAGAAGGATGACTCCCAATCCAATGTTCTAGACTGTACCGTCCTAAACCAAAGTAGTCTATTCGGTCTTCCAACAGTGTAGTAGATAGTACACCGTATAGACGATATTTTAGAAAGTTGACAATGCTCCTCTTCTTTTTGTCCTCATACCCTCCTCCTGGTGGTAATAACTGTCTAACGTAAGAACACCTAGCAGTCCACATGTTACCAGGAAACATGAAGGCAAACCGTGTAAAGAACGAGGTACCACATACGTTACACGCATCATTGGGTGGTGACAAACACGAGGGATGAAGGACGGAGGAGGTTAATTCTCGGCGCCAGTGGGTGTTTACGGGTGTGTGGTGGTAGGATCCTTTGGAGTGGAGGTAGGTTACTCTTTGATCTGATACGTTTTCATCTCCATTGTTGGTGTCCTTATTGTTAATATTGTCGCTGTTTGTTGGTGAGTCTGCTGTAGACATTTCGTCTGCGTCTGTCGTTGTTGAGGAGCAGTAGTCAAACAAAGCCTGCAACGTAACACCCTCCGACGCTCTCTCAAAATATCCAATCATACCACATGTCAACCGTGGATGCAGCCCGTGACAAAATTCCTGTATCCTCTCAGCACGAACTAATTTACCAATTAGATTGTAGTACACTATGCCTCGTTTTCGTTTGACCAAGTGTGACTTTTTTCTGCCTTTTGAATTGGATTCGAGGTTGGTTAGTGCTGTGGCAATTTGGGATAATTGTTCAGATAATACGGAGGAGGCGTAGCGTGATCCATCTTGTGAGGTGGGGATGTAGAGATTGTAGAATATTGTAAAGGCCACGTCGCTTTGGGGGGTTGGAGTTGTTAACGTTGGTTGGTAGGTGGAGACGTCTTCGAAGAAGTTGAATTCATTTTGAGAATTGGAACGTAGTAATGGAACGGAGGGGGGTGTAAATGACAATAATTCTCGTTGATTTGTATTGTCGATATGGTGCGGTTGGAATGTGTGATGAATGAATAATAGAGCAGAGGCGGAGGCGGCAAAAATGAGACGATGGAACCATCGACTTGGGGGTGTGGCCGCATTGCTGTTTGGGGATCGTTGTAATCGTGCTTTGGAAAGGAGGTCTGCTAGGCTTATTCGACGGTCGATGGATTGTCGTGATATTCTCATGGTTATTGTTGTTGTGTTTAGTTATTGTCGTTTTGGTTTTGGTATGGTTGTTTCAAACCATTTATTTCATTGAAACGAATGATGGAGGCACAGTGGAAAGTGTGAGCGTTCGGAAAGGCGGACGATGTTCCAGCCCCGTTCTATTCTTGTTCTTGTCATTCTGGATTCGATTCTGGGGATATTCGATGAATTTTAGAGGTCTGTCCCGTTTTTGAAATCCGAGAATCTCGCACCGAGAATCGGGACGAGAAGTCCCGCCGATTCACGCGAATTCTTCGGGACGAGAGTCGGGAAATGAATCGTAATTTCCCTAGCAGATGGAGACAAGAATTGTTCCAAGAGCTTCTTCTTTTAGAGGGTTAACGTTCTCCTGTTGGGGTTTTTGACGTCTCCGATGAGTGACGCGGATTCTCTGTGCGGTTTTCGCATCAAAGATCGGTCTAAGCTCGTTCGCTGAAAGATTTTTGACGTCAGGTTGCTCCGACACACGTTCTCTGTGCGGGGTGTGACGTCATATTCGGTGAAATTACGTCATCTTTAGTAATGCCGAAAGATCTCGGTCAATCACGAGATCACGGGAATTTTTCAAGGCCATTTCCCATTTCCTGAAAAGTGCCGCGGGACGAGATGGGACAGACCACTATAAAACAAGTTCTAGGGCAATGTTTAAAGAAGTAACATGTGGGGTTTTGATACCATTGTTTATTGCCTATTTTTTAGTGTTTGTTTGTGATATTTAGCTGTAATGATGAAAAATCTATTCGCTGCTGGCTGTTTGTGGGTTAGTTTCTTTGTCATCGGCCCATCACCCTGAACTTGGTAATTATTCTGACACCACTGATCTATTTTGCATGGTCTGTTTGCACCGGACTTGCTATCAAAGTGGTAACTTACTTTAGTCCACTTGATTTCAGTTTAGATGTTACTGATTCCTACCTTAGTATTTCAAACAGATCGTGTAATGAAAAGTCCTAGAAGAAAATTCGTTCTTTCTTCTCAGCAGGCTCACCGCCCTCTTTCTCTTCGTCTTTACTTCCAAACCCCATGGCCTGCAGCTGCTTAAGATTCTTACTAGCGCCACCCCTAGCCTCCCTTCTCATAATAGCCATCTCAACAGCAGTTTTCGCCCAATCCTCACCGTGATTGTGTCCTCCATTTTCATTTGAGCTTCTCTTCTTTACCTGCGCCTCATCTAAACAATTAAGAACTCCATAAACAGCAGGAGTCATTGTAGCTAGGTTCACATTCATGATTCCCTGGGTAACAGACTCAGAAATGTATTCAAAATGAAGTGTTTCCCCTTTAATCAGCACCCCACAGCAAATAATAGCATCTACGGTCCCAGACATGGCCAAGAGTTTGGCAGCGAATGGCAATTCGTAGGCCCCAGGCACTTCTTTGATGAAGATATTGTCCTCTTTTACTTTGCATTCTTTTAGTCCAGACTGATGAGCAAAAAAGTTAAGATGTGATATGATAACATATAATTATAGAAGACAGATTTGGACTTACCTTGATCCCTTCAACCAAATTTGACACATGCTCATCGTTCCAGCGTGTGCGGAGGACGCCGATTTGCAACGAGGATCCATCAAGCTCTCCAAATGAAACTTCAGACTCAGCTGCCATCTGGTTGTGTTGAACAGTAATCAATTAAAATTTGGTTAATTGGGAGCAAGATCAAACGTGCTTTCAATCATGACACAAAACTACAGGTAGCAGCAACATAAAACCAGTCAACGTACCTCAAGCGTCATATCGCCAGCCAAGCGGGAAGAAAGTGCCCCATGCGAAGTAGGGGTAAACGCAGACACGGGGCACATGAGGGAGCCAAGCGCAACAGCGGCGACGGAGAAAAGGGATTTGATGGCCATGATTGCTTGTAGAATGAATATGGTACTTCTCGATCCGACTTCTTCGATCCTATGTAGCTGCGATGAGCGAACGAGATATTTCAACAAAGATTATGGCTGATGATGGATTATGGATTGCTCTCTCGGGCTCTCTCCACGATGAACGATGAACGATGACGACGGCTGTCGGAATTTCAGCTGTCTGCTCTGCGGCGGCCGTGAATTACCTTTGATAGTGAAATACATCTGTTTTGGATACAAAATAATATAGGCAAAATCACATAAAAATGACAGATATCTTTTTATGTGATAAATAATACAGGTAATTCATTGGGACAGTTGAGAAGAAATGCCCCAATTTTGGTTCCACACGTCCACACCGCAACCGCAGTCCGCAACCATGTCAACAGCTCCATTGCATTCGACAGTTTCCACGTTCATCAACCGGGCATTGACTTACTGCGAATCCAATAATGTCGACGTACGAGGAATAATACGCTCCATCGCGGCTGGTGTCTTCATCGGGGTTCTTCTTGTTAACGTTCTAACTGTTTTTCCAGGCAAGTTGTGCTAAATTCATTAAATTTCATAGTCATATGTAGCGAAGGTTAGACTAATTAATATTTCTCCGATTTATTTCTCAAAGGAGAACCACTAGGAATATACCACGAGGAGGAGGATGACAAAACTGTTTTAGTAGAAAAACTTTCGGATGAAACCATTGCTAGAGAATTACAAACAGCACCGGGCATATCCAAAGATCAAATTGAGAAGATTTTGTATTCTATGCAACGGGAGCAACAAAAAACCGAAAATCTCCAAAAATATCATGATGAGGACCCATTCTTGTCAATCTTTACAGTTATCAAAGCTGTTATTATGACCGGTTTACTTTCATCTTGTGTTTACTTCCTGAATAGAGATTATGACAACATTGCTACAATATGGTTTATCAGAAATTTCCCACGGGAGAGTTCAACGTTCGGTTTTTCTCTGAAAAACGAATTATGACTCTTGTGAGCCAAAGCCAAATTTTATCGTTTGATCAGACTCGTCTTGCCACTAAGCTTGGAAAGATCAAATGACTTGCTCCTTTTTTGATAAGGAATACAGTCATGATAGTTTATGAGTTTTGCAAATGCGAGATGGAAGATGTTTTCTATATTGCAATGATGGACCTTTTTGAATGGAATAGTTCATAATATCAACTCATTAATCTTCATGGTATCTCAGAGAAGCTCAGAGATTTAGTTTGTCTCAAAATAAGCCTCCACTAACTCAAAAAGTGACAACACTGATGTATGCACACATTTACACTTACGATTAGAAGTCAATCGAGTGAAGCACTATATTGCTGGCATCTCCGTGACACCACCAGTGCAATCACATCATCAACTGTGCACACCCATGTCTGGCATCTGGCATGTAAGTTGCACACTAATTCATCAAAACAACCAGCCTGATGTGTCACCCATTTAATGGCTCTGAAAGTATGATGGAATAAGTATCCTTGGCAACATCCTATCATTGTGTTTTGATCCATATCAAATATTTTTGTGTTTTATGAGTAGTCCATTTCTAGACAATGATGTGGCACAAACTGCAGATAGTAAAGTAGTGTCAAACTCTGCAACAAGATCGTTGAGAAATCAGAGTTGGTTGTATTCAACAAGGTCTAGATTAAAGACGGACCTCACAGATTATTAAGCAATTGAAAATTTTCATTGCAGAAAGATTCATTAATATTGATACAAAGACATCTCGTGGCATTCTAACTCACCAAATTCTTAATACAAGTGTGCTGACAAATGCATCCCATCCAGATGATCTGGACTCATAACCCAATCAACATAGTGTGGGAGTTCTAATCAATGATGTGTGTTGTAGTGTGTAGTGAGTACTAGTGTTCATACTCATGCTAACCTTGAAGTTATGAGACACTAGCTATTATGTTCTTCACTCCCATAATCAGCAGCCAGGTTGATCTCTTTCAACCACGTATATGCAGCCACTGGCAACTTATCAAAGCAACATGGAAACGTCAGATGAGATACAAAATAATACTAAGCAGCAATAGAGAAAATGCTATGTAAAACAAACAAAACCTGGGGAAATTACGACAACTACCTGGTCTCTACCTGCAAACAGAAACTGATACAACATCTGAGACAAAACTGGGAAGAGGTTTCCTGAAGAATGAGTCCCTACCTCCTTTCCACAGCAAAATGTTTCAATAGAAACACTGTATCATCGTCTTTGGACACTTCTTCATCATTATGATACTAAGTTCAGGAGCAGAAGTATTTTGAACACAAAGAGGACATAATAAAATTTCCATGGTAAAAACATTTAAAGTGAATGAATGAAGAAAAGAAAAAGAGCAAAGTGTGAAGAAAAAGTAATGACATTACTGTACAGTACTACAGTACAGTGAGGCTTTAATGATCTGGGCTTTCGTATCCGTATCTACTGCTACTGGGTGTGACAAATCCATACAATATTTTGTGTGATGCATGTATGCTACTGTAGTCTACAAAATGTAATGCTATTCAAAATTGTTAGAGCGGCTTAAAAGTGAGTGAACGAGTTCAACAAATGGGCCCAGAGTGGCGATTCATCACGTGAAAACCAACACATTTAAATAGCAAAGAAAACATAAGGAGAGCTCTGAGTGTCTCAATTCATCAGTGTTACATTTTTTGAACTAGGGTATAGTTTCAAGAGGTTGATAGTCCTTACACTTTATGTTAACCATATAGTTATTTGACACAAGCTTTGCTCTCCACTTTCGAATAGCTCCTCCAAAAGTCAGATACCAGCCTCTATGTTGACACATCTTTTCTTGTCTTCAATAAATGAATGTAAAAGCCATAAATGGGGTGAGTGTGCTTATCAATATAAATTAGAGCATCATCAGAATCAGACAATTGCTTGTAAAATATGTGTTGGCCTTGATGTCTGAGCAAGGAAAAATTAAGAAAGTCTTCCTTTTTAATGTGACATTTTTTAACATTAAAAATTCGTGTACCACGCATTTTAAAAGGCAAGACATTATTTAGAAAATCTCAGTACAAAACGCGTGCGAATCGCATTTTGTTATCACGACATGTCGCATTTTTCCGTGTCACCGAAACACAGCAATCAACGTCTTGATGTTGCATTCGACAACGCGTTGAAAACAACATCAACAAGTGCTTGCAAACGCAGCTATTAACCGCAATTATTCACATTATTTAATCGGTTTACGACGCTGTTACTAATGATCTGTAATCCGATTTGGCACTGCGTTGTAAACTTGTTGGACAATGTCTGTTAATTGAGTTGTTCATTGCGTTTAAGCACCGATTATTATGTTATCTCCCCCGCATTTGCCACAGTAATAATATTGCGTTATTTACAGTGTGGGGGAAATAATAAAAACAGTTCCTAGGACGCCTTTAACAATTCATCGACCACCATTTATCCGATTCATTGCAACGCGTCATGTTGTGTTTATTTATTGTCTGCGATTAACTTAATTAATTATATTCCGGCAACATTCATTATTCGTCACTAAAATTCATTGAACAAATTGGTTCATGATCACTTCCACAAAGCTAACTCAGTTATGTTATCAAATCTATTTAATCCACTGTGGCAGTGCAACACATGTCGATTTATTTGGCTCTTGATCACTTTGACAAAGTTAATCCAATCATGTTGTTAAATCTATTGAATTCACTGCTGTATTGTAACACATAGCCATTTATTAATTGTTTACCGATCCAAATTAACTAACACTCAAATGTGAACTACATTAACTGCTTCCCCTCCCCCCATTCCAGCTATTACCTGTATCAAATAATCAGTGTGACCATCCTCATTAGACAACACAACATCTAACTGTTCTCTACCTCCTTTAGCTTCACTTTCAACCTCATCCTTCTTGCGCTTACGCCCCTTCCTATTGCACATTTTTGCAACCAATTCATGTTCCAACTCCAATTCATCCCATGCCGACTCGAACTCCATAACTCTTGTATCGGCCTTGTTCAACTCCATGAAATACTTGAACAACAGCTGCTGTTTATAGTAGAAAACCCTCCCCTCGTCACTAATATTTTCCTTGCACAGCTCTCGAGTCGAGCCAGAGCTGAATAGCCTTGGTTCGGGCCTGTACTTTTTCCACTCTTCCTCCTCGCCACTCCTGATGGCATCCTCTTTGCTCATCTGATTGTACTTCTTGAAATTATCCACCTCGAGGGCACTTGTGCTCTTGTTGTCCTTGTTGTAAGTCCATCCCTGCTCCCAAACCTTGGACATATTCTTCAAGACATAACATGAATGTGCAAAATCACTTGTCTCAAACATGCGATAGATTGGAACACCCTTGTTCCTATCAATCCACTGCGTGATATCCTCCTGTGCCACAACAAAGAAACAGCTCACAGTCAGATCACTACGCAAATGCTTTAAACCAAACACGAAATAGACAGATTTACCTTCTTGTAGAACTTGGATGTAACCTCACACAACAGAAAGTAGGTAGCTTGAACACCCTTCATCACGTCCACATCTTTATTCTCCAGCACCAGTTTTAAGTAACTACACGATTCATCCAACAGCTGCTTCTTCACATTCTCATACTCCAATCCTCCTTCTTTGAGTCTCTCTACAACCCAATTCCTCACATGTGTCATGAAATTTGTCTTGAGATTTTTCCACTTCAACAGAATAGTCGGCACCATCCTCACTTCATAATACTCCTCCCTAGTGTAACCATAGGGCACAACCACACCATCCATCATCCTAGAACAGAAACTGCCTCCCTTTTCACTGTACCTATTCCAATTATGAGGGAGAACCTTGTCCTTCCTAAAGTATCCAATCACCCTTGGGATGAAGACGCCATAATTGATCCTGTCTTGACCCTCCAATGCAGGCTTTTTACCCCATGTCCGAACCCTTCCCCTCCCCAAATTCCTTGACTCCTTTGCAGCTAAAAGTTGTTCCTTGAGGTCAGCTACCTGTGAGGCATGCTCGATTTCCCTATCCCTCATCTCCCTAGACAAATCAGTTATCGTAGACATTGTGTGTTGAGATTCACCATTGTTAATCACTTCCCCACCCTTAGCAAAACCTTCCCCAATCCCACTTCCTAAACTCAACGAATCGTCTTCACTATAATCGACCATGTTGTTTATGTGTGAATCCTTTCAATCAATGTGTTTGAATAATCTTCCTTTCTCAGCGCCAGGATTCAAATTCATTTCATATCTTTTCCAAAAAAGGCACTGAAAGGTGTTTATTGTATTTCCCACATCTGTGTACCATCCCATATTACTTGATTCATTTTCCACTCATCCTTTAGTTTTTTAGCGCGCGCCAAATATTTAACTTGCTATCTAGACCAACTTCTATTTGTACTGATAGGTATTTTCACACCGATCTTTCCAATTCTACATTGGTATTACCAATCTTACCTCTATATTTTTTCTCCTCATTTTCCTATTTGGCGCGCGCCAAATGTGTAACATGTTCTCTTTTCCAATCACAAATGACACAAAGAGGTTATTTCCTCAAATCATTTTTCCCTTTGCGAAATGATCTGTTGTTGCATTATTATGATCTGTTGTTGCATTATTTGCTTGAACCATCACACATACAACGATTCCATTGACAGATTACAATGCCGAAACCAATACCTTGCAAGCGTAAACCCCCACCATCACCTGAACCCAATTATGATGGTGACCGCGAATGTGACGCCAAGCGGAAAAAATTGTATCATTCCAAATCTAAATGCATTTATGCTGAATATGGATGCACTCACATGGGCAGGAGCTTGTCCCATCAAGCTCAGTGTTCATACAGATTTGCCACACTTGTCAAACGTCATGAACCCCCCTCTAATTTCCCTCCTGGATATATGGAAAATATGTGTCAAGAAACAACTACCAAACGCCCCCGATCATCCAAAACTACAGATACTGATGCGGATAATGATGAATCTTTGCATTCTCAACCCACATTTGAACCAGATTTTCCACGTAAAATGTACACCGATAGCAATGGAGAAGGTGGACATGACATTCGCACAGGTGAATTTCTCTACCAACGCTATTTAGACACATTTGAACCACAACAGTTTCATGAGTACAACCACATGCTACTCCCTAGCATTAATCAAGACCTACATGCCCTTCCCTTCTTCAATGAATCTAACCCGAATGATGATACATTAACTGATGAAGCAATTGACAATAATGTGAACGACTCGTCCAATCTTCCAAATGGCGACTGGGGTGTTCATGTTGAACCATCCCGTCCATTGTTGTACAACACTGCACTAGCTTTTCAGACTCACTTGCTCTCCACCATACAGAGCTTCCGAGGCGCTCCCATCTCAATGTTTGATAGGATCATGGAAGTAATCTTTTTCTGGGTAATCAATGCCAACCTTGATTTCAACCGAAGCTTCTTTCACTCCACAAGACAATCACTTCTCAATAATCTCGCATTTATCCATGGTATGAATGGGATAAAATCCAAACTAGTTCCAGTGTCACAATCAGATGGGTCATCCATAGGAGTTGTTGTGTTTGATTTTGTTGCCGTCATAAAGAAAATGCTGTCAGATAGAAGACTGTTTGCTCCACAAAACATTGCCAAAGGTTACGATATTTGGACTGCAAAGGGTGAACCTTCAGATTGCTATGGGGAGATTCATACTGGTTCCAAATGGGAAGAAGCTAGGTTGCGGTTCATTGGCGACGAATCCAACAACAAGTTTGCAATAAGTTTGTACCTATTCATTGACGAAACACATGCTGACAACAAGGATGGGATGAAAGCTACCCCTGTGTTGGCTGGCATTACTTGGTTCAACCTGGAAACGAGGAAGAAATCATATGCTACATTTCCTATTGGCTTCCTGCCTAACCTCCACTTTGGAAAGTCTAAAGCTTACAAAAACAATACAAGGGATGGATTGCAGGATGAACATGATTGTCTCACAGAAATTCTCCAAGAACTAATTGACATTCATCAGTCGGAAAAAGGTGGATTTGATCTGGAAGTGCTCGGCAGGCAGGTCTTGGCAGTACCATGGGTTCATTTTGTTATTGGCGACAGGAAGGGTATTAATAGACTATGTGGTGGATTCAATGACAATTCAGGTTCATGTCAACGTCCCTTTACAATGTGCACCTGCAATGACTTGAAGAATACAGATGTTCAGTGTCGTCTAGTCACTTTGAAGGAGATTGAGGAGTGCAAAGAGAAGGCTTCTATCATGAGTCAAACTGATGGTGACAAACTTCTTCGTACCATTTCACGTCACAATATTGAGACAGTATTTGAAAGGGGTGTTCCTATGGGAGATGAAGTACATGGTATCAATTTGATGTGCCCACCAGAAGTGTTGCATGTGTTAGGGATTGGTCTTTGTGCCTATGTCATAGCAGTCATTGGGAATGCTTTGTCTGCTTACTCCAAAGAGAGACTTGATAAATACCATGCCGAGATTTATTTTGACCTCAAGAGGAACTGTGACCGTGATTATTATGAGAGTTCAATCAACAAGGGTGCCACCAACAGTGCGAGGCAAGGAGCTATTGAGAATATTGGTAACCTTCTGGCCATTGTATGTTTGGCTAAATCAAAATCAGGTCACGACATCTTCCGTCTCAATGAAGTGGGCAAGGGTGACACTGATGGTGAAGCAGCTGACACTGATGGCAAAGCACCAACTGCAACCTTTTCTGATGATTCTTCTACTGCTAGTGAATACACACTTCATGAGTTCGATTGTAATGAGATGGCAGATCCATTAATTGTCCTACTTTCAACAATTGGTTGGTTTCACTCAACAAATCCTAAGGATGAGGTTGAATCGGCCAGAATTAACTTGAAAAATGCAATTGATGATGTCATTGACAGATTTCCAAGGTCAGAGGGTCAGGGTTTTAAGATTCCAAAAGTTCACTCATACCTAACCTTCTGGCGATTCATGAAATACTATGGAACTGCACTGAACTTCTACAGCGGTTGGGGAGAAAGAGCTCACATTGATTACGTCAAGGACAACGCAAAGGCTACACAGAGACACGCAGAGACTTTCCTTCAGCAGATGTCACACAGGGTTGAGGAGAGAGCAATTTTGGATGTTGCGGAAGAAACCCTGATTACCCAGTACGCAGATGAAGTTAGAGAGATGAGTAGCAAGAACAGTCTAAGGAGGAAACAGATTGAGATGGAGGAAATTTCTATGGTTGTCAGTGCTTCAGATGGCAGCATACCTCGTTCAGCGAAGTTGGTCAATGAACCTAAGGGAGGATACAAGGTGGATATTGATTTAACTGGAGATGTGGATGACATTCGTAGAGATGAATTGGACAACGCCGCTCAGTGCAAGATACAGTACAAGATAGAATGGAAGTCTCACAATAAGGAGAAGTTGGAGAGGGGTCGTGATTTGTGTTTTGAGGCTGTACTGTTCATGGCAAGATTTGGATTGAAGCGTGGTGCCAATGACGTACAGATGAGTGGGTACACTGAAACTTCCATTCAGTTCTCGTCTTTGCCACATCACACTATCATTAGATGCTCTGATGACTATGGTGGGAAACCTTGGTATGATTTTGTTACTTGCAAGATTGGCAACAAAGAAGTGGCAGCCAAGGTGGTTGCCATAGTTGTCATTAAGCGCGTACAGAAGTTTATCATACACCCAATGACCACCACTCAAAACAATTATCGCTTCTACGATGAGCTGAAGAGGGATTTCATTGTCAACTTTCAATTAGGTGGATTTGATAGCATGCAAATGATTGGAGTGAATCAAATTACAAATCCACTGATAGTGTACCCTGACTATGGATTGAATGAAAAGAGATTTTACAATGCCCTTCTTCCTAAACGCCTGTGGTCCAATTATTTTAGCAACATAATCAGAAACAGTGTGTCATTTACTGAGGAGCAAAGACAGATGGACAATATAGAAGTTGATTGGGTACCACCTACATCAAATGAGAACAACAATGAATCTGACAAGTGATTAAGTTAATACTGTTTCGTGTAAAAAAGCTTTATGTGATAACAACAACATTATAAACTCTAGTAACATTAAGACTGTGTGCAATTCCCAGGACTACCACCATCACCTCCACCATTCAATTCTCTGTTAACCCTATCCCTCCTAAGATTCCCTGAACTGCGCTCTGGACTGAACAACCTTCTAGCTGGTGAAACAATATAATCAACTGCATTAACAGCCGGACTTAATACCTGTGATACCGCGGATGCAACATAAGAGCCAAACCCAGCAACAGTACTCTTCTTCCCTTTGTTATGACTGGCGCCCCAAGCAAGTAAATCAATCTCAGGATGCTCCTGTATGAAGATAACCTCCCTACCATCATCAAGGTCTTCAGTAAAAATAGGAACCGCAGTGTTGTGCTGAAATACACTGCCACAGAAAGAAATAGTCATGTGATTGTAGATTTTGTATGCCGAGCCCAAGCCGCAGTTGAGGAAGTAGCAATAAGGTTTTACTCTGGACATGACGTCAGCATTCTTGGGGATGAATTGATAACCACAAGTGGTAGAAGATGGACATAGGAAATCTTGAATAAAAGATATGGCATTCCTTGCTTCGACTTTGCTACCTTCAGAAATTGTGGACTGCGAGGTATCAAACAGCTGACTCAATTCCCTTCTCATAGGCTCCACGTAGTGTGGAAACTGATCGTATGGGTCAATGTGTGGAGAGTTGGCAAAGTTGATGGTTACGATGGTAAATGACCCAGTCCACAGGTGATCTTTAGCAAACAAGGTTGTCAATTGCATAAACTTGAAGGTGAACCTGGTCATCAATGCAATGTCTCTGGCTACAAGGTTAGTCAACTTTATCAAACCAGGCATGTACAACGGATTCATACCTTTAGAGGAATAGTGCATGAATGTTGACATGCCAGGTCCCTCAGTAACTGATGGCATTGTCACAGCACGCTCACTCCTCTTTCCCAAATACACCAAAAAACCAAGGTTTTTTCCCATAGTTGGTCTGTGTTTGTAAGTACCTTGTGGAGATGTGGCGGCCAGTTTCATAATGTCAATGTCATTGGAGTTAAATTGATATGGATGTGATAGAGCTGAAAAATGGCATGAGGAGACAGGATAGTGATAGATGAACTCTCCACTACTGTTGGTGCAAATTGTAAGCAAAGGGCCATTGGAGATAGCGTGTGTGCTGGCAATGTTGGGAGGGATGTATGGAATTGAATTGCCAGAGAAGATTTTGGCATTGAGAGGCTGGTCATCTGGAGATTGATTTACAACAAGTAGATCCATTATCCTGGAGGATAGTTTCCGGGCCTGTAGGAGAATTAATTTGTCAGTAGATACAATCATAAAATAGAAAATGAAAATAGAATCAATAAAAAACAATTACCTCTTCATCAAAACTTCTGTATGCATTTTGCATTGGCGCGCCATGATACTTTTGTATGATAGACTTGATGTCATTTAATGTGAGGAGGAAGAACTCAGGTGGGTTCCTGTTCTGTTTGCAATCAAGGATAGATGGAATGGCAAGCAGATTCTTGGCGCCGCTATTAAAATCTTGAGAATCTTGCAGCAAGAATGGACTTCCATCAGGTTTCAGTACAGTGACATAGTTTGACTGAGAGGAAGTATTGATGGCCCCAGTGGGGAATCGCAACCATGACTGAACAAATGGGTTCTCGTGCTCGCGCCTTGGATAATTGACGTGAAGTTTCCCATGCTGGTTCAAACTAAAGTAATCAACACCAGTAAGATGAATAGGTTTTGGTGTCAACTGGATAGGAGTTTCTTGGGATGTAGCAATGTTAGGTGGAAAAGCAACCCTATCCGGTCCTTCATGAGAGCTCTGAACAGCTCCATCAATTGTATTCACTGTCCCTTGAGAAGGTGCAAGGAAATGGGGTCCAAGGACTTGATTCAAAAAGAAGATGCACACTTGACTATCCTCAGAGTTTAGAGTAAGTCTTGTACTCCTGTCGAGAATCACTTGAAGAGGGTTAGTGTGGAGCCATCCGCCAAAGGTGGTTTGATTGAAAACAATTAATTCAACAACACACTTGAGTAAACGTCCTCTGCATGTGACGTTGTACTTAATGGAGTCAACAATGGCAATCGAGGGAGTATCCTGAGAAGAATACTCATAAAAAGCAACAATACAACCTTGACATTGGTTCTTGAGTGCAGCAGCAGGGAAACACTTGGTCTCCAAGAAGACATAAGATGAACAATCTTGATCAAATTTAATCCTCCGAGTCTCCTGAAGGTGTTTCACTGATGCATTTTCAAGATCATCTATTACAAAAACATTGTAATTACCAACAGTGCTGGTGGAGGCATAAGAATAAGGTCTCTTGGGGGAATTTGAGGCAGGGGGAGGGGAGACTTCTATCACATTATTAGATGACTCTTGAGGGTCAATGCAATCATTCTTCCCCTCATCACATGACGCGGCAAAACTCATGTTCTTGCTATGCAGGAGATGATCAAAAGGGGGAGAAGACGCATTTGAGGACTGCTTATCTTGCGGGTCTTTCACGATTTTACTTGATGATCTGCGGCGGCGTTTCGACGACGTTACAATGGGACGATAGCCGTGCAAACACTTCCTCTTCCTTCGCCTACACGATTCGCAAGCAGTTCGAGGCCTACCGCGAGGGCTTGTTTGCTGACGAGACATGGACTTAATAAAACAAGATGTGGGGGAATTAGCCAGTTATATTGCAAGATGCAACAATAAACTAAACTTTGATGAAAAACCAGACTTACCGCGTTTTTATATCGTTCCGATTGAGGGGGGAATCGTTCCGATTGAGGGGGGAAATGGTAAAATGGCAAATTGAATGAATCGATTGGCGTTGAAATGAAGTGGTTGTTGACGTTAAATGGCGTTGATGGTGGCGTTGGAATGGACAAGCCAGCGGTAAAATAATTGGTCTTGAACGCATTTAACAGAGAGTCATCATCTGTTGAGAAATATTTCGAGAAATTTGGCTGGTCCAAAAATTAAGACATTACAATGACACAATTATTTATTATGAAATTTTTTGGGGCGCGTTTGGATCCATTTTTCTATTAACAAATTAGGCAAAGAAAACTAATTGGTCGACATATTTGGGCATGAGTTGGGCTATAGTAAAAACAAACCCAACGTATTGGCAGTGGGAAAATGGAAAATTGACACAGCCCCGATTGTTGGAAACAAATTTGGTGGGTTAATTTGGTGATGAGTTGGGCTGTGCTAATCACAAGCCAGATATCATGGCGCTGGAAAGACAGAAAATTAATACAGCCCGAATTACCAAAAATGGTCAAAAAGGAGAAGATTGGGCTTCATTTGAGCTTATCTAATAAGGTGGTAATAACATGCCGAATTTCATGAAGGCGGAAATATTGAAATTTTGCGCATACAAATCAACGCCGATGGAAATAGAGAGGCAAATTAATGTGATTTTAACTTGACAATCAACCTATTCAAGCGGGTATTAGACGACTGAAAAGAGAGGAGAAATGGTAACATAAATTCGACCGGGTAATTCGATATGAGTAGTCGCGACTTGCCCGCAGAGAGTAATGATGGGGGGAGGAGCGAGCCCTTTTCTACTCTCGGTTTTGGGCCCAGGAACAGGAAGAGAATTGATGAGGAGTCTAAAGAGTTACACTTCGATAAAGAAACCAAGAAACTAGTAGGTTACGTGACCAAGAAGAGGTCGTCACATGGAGGTTGCGTGTATACATTGCACTTGTGTAAGGTTTTTCACTTTGCGAATTTGGACAGGGAAATTAGGAGTTATGGCTTTGTCGACTTGGGTAGTGGGGTGGGAAATCCAACTGTGCTAGTTAAAGAGAGGTGGCCGACCAAGTTTTGTGTTTCCGTGGAGTGTGATCTGCCTCGCCATCTCAAATTGCGGAGCAGGCTTTTTGATAGGAAGCTTTTGAATAGAAGCATGAGGACGATTTTAACTGATTGGTGCCAAACCTGGGACGATGGGGAATTGTGGAGTTTCTTGATGATGCAGAGGTTTGTAATTTACTTCAACAACATTAATATGGGTGGAGAAATTAATGAATATGCGCAGAGGTTGATTTTGCGCTGGGCGAGGGTGGGGAGTGTGGTAATTGCTTACTCGCCCTTGTTTACTGGGGACAGGGAGGAGTTTGTGGAGAGGGATGTGTTGGAGATGGAGGTGGACAACACTCATTTTTCATGGATGAGTAGGGCGGGGGCGGTGATTAGGGTTTACATTTATCGTGTTATTAATAATTATTAATTAAATTAATACACGATGAATCTATTAGCGTTAAATAGTTACCATTGTTATTATATTTTCTTCGCATGACCACTGTGAATTGATTCAATAAAACCCAACAGTCGTGTACATTAGTTGAATCGAATTAATAGCATTTAGCGAGAGCGGTAAATAACATATTAAAGTGATGAATCAAAAAGCCATTACGATGCGATTTAGTTGCATCAAACAATGGTTGGCGGTGAGTTAATCAAACCAAGAGCCGTGGGGGTACAAACTATAAACACAACGACTTAAATAACTGCGTTTGATTTGTGTTGCGGTGTTACACAGTCGCCATTTGAAATGGCTTTGTCTCGATTAAGAAATGCGTTAAAGATCAACTCCAATTGAACAAAGAGGAACGGGAAGAAAAGACATTATGCTAATGCGACTAAACCACATTTTCAAAAAAAGTGTTTAGGTTCAATAAAAAATGAGACTAAAATAGTAAAACACTGGACGTTCAATTTTTCCTTGCTAAGACATGGCGGGAAGATTAATCCATATAGGCCTATCGTCAATTCTATAAATTACAAATAAAAAGCCTCCGAAACTTCATCGAATCTTCGAAGAACAATGATTATGGGAAGGATGCGAAGGGGTTTGACCCCTTTGCATTCCTTCCCTACAGGTTATCATTTCCCCCAAAGATTCATCTTTTCCCAAAATTCTCATTCTAATGTGACAATTTATTGTCACCCTTCGGACTTGCATTAGGGTGTCCCTAGTCTGTCTATTGACACTGAAAGCACGTGCACATAAATACTAATTCCGCTGTACCTCATACTGGGACTCTCTTGGTCAATGACATACACACTTACTTCTAAAGGCACGTGCTACCACGCTAAACATGCTGCTGCGAGCAATAAAGGGAGCCAAGATCAGGCCAGAGAGCGCTGATGTTACTACGATCACAAAGGCAGTGAAAATGTGAACAATCACTGCCTGAGCCACAGTGCATCCGTCAAATCTCTACAAACAACGCAGCCACGTAACACAAATCAAATCACAACATCTGATAATAACTTACTACTTCTACGTCATTGGACATCTCCCATCCAATCACATGGCACTAATCCCCATAGCAACCAGTACTTATGGAAGACGAGGAAACACATTCCAGACATCCCTTTTCGGCTCCAACGCAACATCCCATCCTCTAAAGTTCAAATCCAACGAGTTCAATGCTGCACGTGACACGAATGTACCAATTAGCCACATTGCACATCTCCACCCCCAAAAAGTACTTTGTACACAAAAATCTGGCCTAGTCATATGTGATGCGCTAGCCATTTTCCTTTGTGATGCCAAATGAGGTATCGTGCATCGCAAACAGCCTATTCCCGACATCACACCTCCATCAACCAACCACCCATTACCTCCCAACTATCCTCCTGTTCCCCCACCACCAGGATTTCCCTCCTGGACTCAACAATCACACCCCCTCCCTCCTCCTTTTGTTCAGGCCAGTCCCAACCATGCTTTGTCTCCGCAAATCCTTTCGTCCCTAGACTCTCAGCCAAGTACTTGTTTGTCTTTGTCTGATAGCCTTTGCATTGTATAGAATTTGGTATTTGTAGCTTATGCTGCACTGTACAGCTTCTGATGGTAACCTAATACTTATCATATATCCTCCATTTGTGTTGGTGTGTCCCAGAGTTGGACACAAGTAAAAATACAGGAGTAAATGTGTACATAAGTTTCCAAAACGACATAGGTACTTATCATTCATCTTCATCACATCGATCGATTCCAGATTTCCAGCTAGTGGACTGTAACATCAACAAATCAGATTGGATATTGGATTTAATGAGTAACAAATAATAACAAAGTGAATATGACGATCCTAAGCAAATTGATAACCGCATTTGTTGCTGCTTCAGCCACCGCCGCAGCATACGAAGCTGGCCTATGCGAATCTCTTGTGGGAAACGGCACAGTCAGCTGTCTCACGTCGTCGCCATGTGGAGACAATGAGTGCGCTCCCACAGCTGGTTCATGCCTAGATGGCCAATGTTTGGACGTGATGGGTGATCCCAGCCAGTGCGAAGTTCCTAGTAACAAGTGTGGCGACGTATTTTGTCCCAATATTATTGCAGATGGGACATGTTTCTGTGACAGTGGCTTGTGTAAGCAGCTGCAGCTACCCTGTTCGTGTACCAATTGGGACGGTAATGGTGCCTGCATGTGCTCCGATGAAACTGACAGTGGAGACCAGACAAAATCCAGTGGCAGCGATGGTGAGAGTCTTTCTGAGACTGCACCTGATGGATCCGGATCATATGAAGCTGGTGCATGCGAATCGCTTGTGGGAAACGGAACAGTTGAATGTCTAACATCTACACCATGCGGAGACAACCAATGCGCTCCAACAACCGGATCGTGTCAAGATGGTCAGTGTTTGGATTTATTTGGTGAACCCAGTAAATGTGAGGTTCCTACAAACAAGTGTGGTGATGTGTTTTGCCCTGGAGTTACTGCCGGTGGCAAGTGCTTCTGTGAGTCTGTGGTTGAGAACGAAAGCTTCTCTAGCACTTGTAAGCAGCTGCAGCTTCCTTGCAGTTGTGGAGTTTGGGGTGGGGTAGGTGAATGCACATGTAGTTCGGGAGTAGTAGCGAAAAACATTTCGCTTGCGACTTTAGCTTGGGTGGTCGGAATCGGTATGTCATTGTTCATCTATTAAGTGAAGCAACAAACTCTGTCATTTGATACCAACTGGCGTGGGTTGAGTATTTTGGAAATTTGAATTAATCTATTTTCTGTAATCACTGCCCAAAAAACACACTTCGCAAGATGAATCATTCTATGCTATTTTATTATTGCATAAGTGATGATTTTTGTTGCATTCTAGATAAGACATTTTGAATGGGTAACTTGATAAAATGATGTCTTTTAAGAATACAGTATGGAGTACTTAAAAAGCAGTATCAGGGTTTCCTTGCACGCTGTCAAACTTATTGACATGTGCCTTACTTTCATCTTCTTTTTATCATGAGCTGGGCATACAAAAGATTCCACTACAGGATGTGTCGAATGATCCATGATATGTGATGGCATAAAGAGCCAATGACTTAAAGAGCAATTAGTTTTACACAAAGTTCGTACATGATGGTCTATCCGTCACAACAGCGACTCCTAATCAGTTTGCACTCAACTTCAGAATGCTAAGCAATTATTTTACTTAGTCTGAACAATCAGCAACAATTAAGCTTTGTTGGTCAGACCCACCTCAAAGCGCACTCCACTTTTCTTCACTGCACGATAAATTGCCTCAAGTACTTTTTGACGGTTCTCATAGTATTCACTTCCAGTCGGTCTTATCTTAAAATGGCAGTCTATCACTACTCGCAAATGATCATCCTCAAAGGAATCCCAATGTGCCCGGAATGCTCTGGATCCATCTGTAATAAGTTTTGGACAACTTTGTTGAATTTCTTCTTTGATGTTTTTTAGTAGTTGGGGCATTTTTGAAGCATCATCATAGCTGATTCGTATTGTTTGCTTGACTTGAGACCGGGGAGTGCGGGAGAGGTTGTAGATTCTTTGCTTGGCCAGCTAAAGATTGCAATTTAAGTGCAGTGGTATAGTGTCAAAAGTTAGCACATTGGCACGTGTAAATATAAATAATAATATCATACTCACCTCTGAGTTGGGTATTCTAACTGCCAACTCATCTGAGTTACGGATCTGGGTTTCCATCTTGACAGTTTTCACAGACACAGGACTGTGTTAATGACTTGAAAGCAAGAAAATGAATAATATCTTCCACTCTCTTCCACTCACCCATCCCAAATCCTCAAGTACCCCAGAAGTCCCATCAGAAAGACGAATGGAATCACCTTCAAACATCTTGTCTGATAAGTGAAGTGTTATACCACTGATCACTTGTGTAGCAAGGTCTTTTGAAGCCAGCCCAAAAACAAGTGTACCAGTCGCACCAAGAGAAAACAGAGACTACGAAAAATATTAAAGAACCTGTTAAAAAATTATTGTATCTTGAGAGATGAATGTGCCATACCAACAAAGTTGTCATACCTTTACTGCTAGTCCCGTCTGAACCTGAAAATATTCCAGCAAATGTAACAACCAAATGAGATAAAACACCCCATTTAACAAATCATCCACAACCTCGAGCTTGCCCATGTCTAAACAAATGAGAATGAATCATATTAAAATTACTAATAAAAAGAACGTGCATAAATTATGTTGTACATACCGTCGGCATCAGGAAGTGTCTTCTTAAGGATGAATCGTTTCAGCAAAGTAAGTCGTCGAGTAATCCATCCGGAGTACATGATTTTTGAGAAAAGTCTAGATGCATTATCTACCCAACCCTGAAACGAATAACCCATGAGCTTTAACATATGCGAAACAGAGTCAACCAACGCCACCGCAATACCAATTCGTGAAGCCTGGCTCACATGATCTACAACATGAAATGAAAATGTTTGATTAAAAGGTGGCATCGGGCCCTTGTTTTCTTGCCTAGCTCGAAATTTCTTCCATACTCCCTTAATCTCTTTCTTAATCTCAGCCTCTTCCTCAGCAACAGTAGAATCAGCATCGGGATCCGCCAAATGAGTGATGGTATCATAGATACTCTCTTCTAATTTTTCATCATCCCAAGGAGTCAGTTTTTCGTACATTTCTCGAATCATCAACTTCTTCTCTTTTTTAGTGCGATAGGGCTCTTCTCTCAATCCTCTTCCAGTGACATTGGCAACCAAACCGTAAACTGATTTGGAGACGGGGACTAGTCCCCATCCGACAGCAGCAAAGACTGCAAGTTCTTTTGCGTCTATGACGTCTCCTAGTGTTTCGGTGATTTGTTTGAAGGAGAGGCCGTCGCCGCGTCTATTGAAAAAAGATGGTAGCACATTTCTTTTTGTTATTCACTTTGCACTTCGCTATTCAACATGACACGCCAGATTAGAAGCAGGCATTTCTCACCTAGCAAACAACTTGGAAAAGAATGGAAACATCTTTTCAATTAAGGACGACTTTTTCCATTCTCTGACTAATTCATTGTCGATATTCTTGCCTGTTTCTTTGGTGGCAAAGACGTTCACGAGCGAAGATGTACATGCTGTTAGGACTAGAGTAAGGATGCTCAATGATCTCATGGTCAAGGTTATAGGTTTAATGTTTATGGAAGACGGCGATGGACATTGGAAAGAGCCCGTGATCTCCCGTGATGAAGACGAGATTGGAACGAATCTTTTTCAGTTGAAGTAAGTTGATTGGTTGATGTGAATCACACGAAAGCGTATCCGCGACTAATTTTAAATAAGCCCTTTAGAGGTTCGCGATAAATATTTAATAGGCCTTTTTTGGAAATAAAAAAGATACTTTTAAGCCTATAAACGATTTGGCTCAACAAAATTCCTACTCGATAGACACCGAAGAGATAATATGTGACGCCACACGCCACACGCCACACGACGCAGTTGCTGTCTGCTGTTGCAATGGCAAGAAGCCAAGACAATGGCAACAAAAACTGCTATCATTTGGTTAGCCTGCCAATCGTTGCTGGCAAATGCTTTCGTGCCTGCATCGCGTCTATCGCGCCAAAACAAGGATTTGTTTGCATCCGCATCCATCGGTGCACCTTTTAAGAATCGACGAAAAGTATCTTCCTCTTTGGACGTAAGGATATTGGAGCCGATTGGCAATGGTACTTTTGGAGGTGTATTCTGGGCTGAAGATGCGCTTACTGGTGAGCCGATCGTTTGAGCATTTTTGTTCAACAACAAACACAATTTCTCAGTTTTTTAAATATTAATTTGATGGATCATACCATAAGGAAAGCAGCTGGTAGCCAAGTCAGCCAGAGCGACAACTCCGGACAAACGAGCACAACAAAATGCCAAATCATACCTAGAAATTGAATCTTATATCAATTCCAAATTATGTTTTCAGTCACCATCAGAACAGGATTCAATCTACCAACAACACGTGGCTCCCTACCTTGGAGATGTTGAGATAAATCAAACCATGTATTTGATATGGGAGTCCACAGGGGAATATACATTGGAAGATTATATAGAGATAGATAATGGATGGGTTCAGCTTGCCAAAGATTTGGGTATGGAGCAGAATGATGATGATAGGCATGCATTTCAACAAAGATTTGCAATGGAGGTCTTGAGGCAACTGCTTGAGGGTTTGGCTTATTGTCATTCATTGGGAGTGATACATCGGGATATTAAGGTAAGGCTTGACATTGGATGGCATATGCATTGCATGAAATTATTAATTTAATTGTCGACTATTCTATCTTAAGCCTGCAAATGTGCTAATGGAGTGAGTTACTGCATTCATCATTGCATTTAACCATTGCATGAGTGACTGAAAAAGTTGATACACAATTTTCTTCAGTCCAAAGTCAAAAACTCTTCGCTTAATTGACTTCGGGAGCGCATGTGATATGTCTTCATGGACAACAAAAGCAGGATACCGTGGGCAGAACAAAGGACCTCGCTCTATTCTATACTGTGCCCCAGAAGAATTTGTAAATGAAGAGCATCCGTATGCATTTGATGTGTACGGGGCGGCAATTACTTGGCTTCGAGTGGTTTTGGCAGAGGATGGACCTGTTGGAGATGCAGATGGTACACAACAAACATCATTTGGTTTGGGCGATGAAGATAAATTGTTTCAATGGAGATTGGCAGTTAGGGACTTTGGACACAATTTAGTTTCGTGGGAAGAATATGCTGTTCTTCAAAACTCGGTCCCGTACGGCTGGAATTCTCTGTTTGGATCTTCCCGTCAAGGCATACATGCATTGCGGCTTCTGTCAAGCATGTTGTGTTATTCTCCTGCGCAACGAATAACTGCTTCGGAGGCATTGCTGGGACCCTATTTAAATGCAAAGTGTGATGCTGAGGTGCCACCTGGTCTCCCGCCTGCTATGCCTTGGTCAATAATGTCACATGTTCAAAGATGGAAGAAGGAGAGAGAAGTTCAGTTTGGAGAGTGTCGACTAGAGGACTTGTTCACAGAAGTTATTGCAGTTGAGCTTAAATGGCCATTGGGACTTTCATTTGAGAAACAAAATAATGGAGGAGTCAAAGTTTCTGCTATAACAGATGGGTCGCTTGCAGCCAAAGTGAATGTTTGCGAAGGAGATTCATTGCTTGCAATTGGATCAATTGATGTTGAAAATGTGTCTTTGGAACATGTCAATGAAATATTAGAGCAATGGCCCGGTGACAATCCTGTCCCTCTTTTATTTGTCAGAGATTCTGAGTAGTCCATATTCTTCAGTATAAAAGAGATGTTTATTAGATAATACAACCCAATATTCCAATATTTCTCAGTGGACCAAAGCTAAAATTACAAAGTTCAGGCAAAAAAGATTTCTTTTCCATCCATGTGGAGAGTCGAGGTGCCTCAGCACTGTGGTATAATGCTTCTCATTTCCATGCTTGTTGATTGCAAGAAAACACTACACCCCCGGTCTATTTGCAAGAGGCAGACCATTTCATATTGATCATTGAACAACAGTACCATAATTCAATTGGTATAACAGTCTCAAAATTTGCAAAAGGGGCTTATTAAAGTTTGAATAGGTGAAGTCATTTTGCTTTAAAGCGGCAGTTAATTTGTGAATCCCATACAGCCTACTACTGCACTTTCGCACATGTGTTGCTACACAGCCCTCGTTGCGAACTTGCTGGATTGTTTTTACACATAGTGGTAGAGAGCTATTCCTCATTATTCATGCTAACACAGAATTACGAGACACTAGCTTGTTAGTGAACACGTGTACACATGTACAAGAGTATCATAAAGATTGGTTAGTGAATTTAATGAGCTTGTTACTCAGTCTACAAATATTGTACAATTGAACACAAATGCAGCACAGCTTTGGGGGATCTGCTTGCTTCTGCTGATTAGGTTATAAGCCCATAACATTACACTCTTGCACACAAAATCTGCTGCTGATCTACTTTTTTGTTTGTGTCATCTCTTCCCAATTGTTCTCACCTTTTAGAATTAAGAATTTTGCACAGTTATTTTTGCACCATCTCATTTTATTAGCATTTTTGGGCTCCCTGAAAAATGTTGATCAGGGACATTTCTCGAAAATCCGGAAGCGGCTGATCTATTTTACTCGAGCGAACCGATATTTTGTTTGAGCAAAAACTATTTTGTGTCAGCGATGATCTGTATACAATTTGGAGAATGCCGAAACTAATTAATTTAATCACATTCTAATTTGAAACATTAGAGTCTAATTTTAATGATCTGATCGCCCAGTATATGATTTATTTTTGATTTCAGTACCAATGACAAATACCAGATGAGACATGGTCATATTAAATTGGCAGAGATAGATGAACTCATACTTTAACAAAGTCACAGTTTAACACATAGCCCCAATTGAAGAAAATGATACTATGAGCGCGATCCCCCTAAAATTGAGGACCCAGTAATTTTTCACTAATACAAAATCCTATAAAACAACCATTTCTTCTCTCAATTCAATACAGCCTTGATGCTAGCCTCACTCACTTGTTGATTTTGATCCCACGAACTTGTACAAAATGGCCATTTCGACCCATAAGTGATTACAGCCTTAAAGCCAGCCTATGTCAATTATTGATTTCATTCACACAAACTCTTGCAAAACGACTATTTCATCCCTCCATTCATTACAATCTTTTCATTTCAACATCCATAATAGTCTCAATTGTGCCTCAATCACTTGTTGTATGATAAACCTACCTTTGTTTCATAAAATCCCATATTGTTTAGAGGTGGCAAACATGAAAAACGTTTCTCCAGTGAACAAACCTGTATAGCTCTCCTTCTCCGAAGTTCAGACATCCATGACTACAAGTTGCATGAACTATTCATGGCCATTATTAGTGGTGCAGATGAACCC
>JALLAY010000121.1:0-20619 GCA_036939635.1 Cyclotella baltica | reverse complement strand
ATGGAAGTCTGAACTATTTTCTAAATGCATTAGATTTTAAGATCCGTCATGTCCATCAAGTTGGCATAATCTGCTCTGTGTTTCCACCAAACCAAAGTTAGGTAATCCTACTTCTATCTAGAAGTGACAACGAATGAAGCTTTGATAATGGAGTAGTGAAAGACTTCAATTCATTTCAAATTCAATGATCCCATCCTTCTCTTTGTAATGATGCACTACTTAGGAAATCATTGAAGTGAGGTGTGTTATATTGTGGAAAAGGATTGATTTCTCACTAAATTGTTATAATACATTCAGACAAAGCCTTATAACACTCCAGACAGTGGCTGGTGGACATGATCATGGATATTGCCTGTATTTTTAGTCACTGTCTGTTGTGGAGGTTGCAATATTATGTTTGGGAAAGGGAGGTCAGACAAATGTACTAACATTGATACCATGAATACAGTCAAGTGTAGTAGAGATATCTGGAACTTCTTGTGGCAATATCTTGTTCAAAAATAAATATTTAAAAAAACTTGCGCCAAAGATATGATTTTGGATTTCATGAAATCCTAAAACCAAAAATCCATCACATCACTTGACATCACCATGGAAAATGGGAGATCAGAGATCACCAAGCAAAGGAGAAGTTTTATCACGATGCATACAATTCTCACCACCACCGCAATACTGGCACTATCATTGCCCATCTCCCTTTCCTTATCACCTCGACACCGACGATCTATCCCCAGCAATTTCTTACAAAAGTCCCAACTCAACCGTTTCAGAGAATTTCACTTTTCACTCCACTCCTCCTCTCCATCTCAACAACCGGAACCACAACCAATACGTCGTCCTCTACAAGAATCGTTAGAACAACAACAACAACCCCAAACTCCCACACCACTAACCCAACTTCTAACCGCTCCCGCGGCCTCCATACCACAACGGCCCAAAATAGTTGTATTTGGCGCCACCACTCCCCTCGGGAGACGAATTATAAGCACCCTAATGCAAAGCAAGGTAGACGTGGACGTTGTGGCATTCGTCAAAGATTACGACACATGGATCGCACAAGAAGGTGCCAAAGAGGAAATGCAATTTGCCGGAATTGTACAACGTGAGGTTGGTGCCAGTTTAACCGTTGTGGAGGGTGATTTGGTCGATATGCATGATTTTATATCCAATGCAAATGATGAGAATGTGACCGAGGCTAATTTGGAAATATCAGAATACAACTCCCAGATTTTATCTCAGGCAATATCAAGTAGTACGGCTTTAATCTCGTGTCTGCAGCCTACAAGATATACAAACTTTTACACTGATTATATCCAAGTTCCATTTTTGAGAATATTGAGGTTTAATGTATCCAAATGGTGTCATGATGAAGGCCATCCGTATTACATTTACTTATCGCACAAACGGATATTGGAAGAGGCGGAGGTGGAACAGAGCAAAAGAGAGGAGATACTTGAATACGAATTAGAACAAAGATTGAAAGAGACTGAAAGAGAAGAAGATGAAGATAGCAGAGCCGTCTCGGAATTGAGAAGAAAACGAAAAAGATTGGGTAGACAATTAGAATACGATGCCTATTCCAATTCATATCTGTTTGAAGACTTGACGAGTTCTCGAAACTCGACTGGGAATATGATGCCTTTGCAGTCGGCAGGTCTAACGGATCGAATCAAATTCATACGCATTAGTGATGTTGATATCGGTAGGAGCCCCTGGAGGCCGGCGAACATAATGACAAATGTTTTTAGGTCGGTTGCTTTTAGATACGAAGATAGAAGTGAACAAATGCTGAAAGAGAGCAAGTTTGTGGATACTATTGTTTTAAGGGTTGGTGATGTTGTTGGTGAGGAGAGGGTGAGATTGTTAAAGTTGTTGACTTCAGATATATTTTACTTGCTTGTAAATGTAACCCTTGTATTCAACTGATTTTTTTGCACATAGAACACAAACAATACATCACTTCAACTGAGCATCAACGGAGTCATTCCAAACCCCTCCGTTGTCGGGATAGACGATGTGTCAGAGCTGGCAGCAGTCACTTCTCTTACAAAGATTCATGATTTGGACTTGAACAAAAAAGAACAGCGATCTAATTCAACAAAAGCTAACAATGAACAAAATACACTCCCAAGACCACAATCAAAGCATTTTACATGGGCAATACGATGGGCAGGGCAGCACCTCCAACCACCGCAGGGTCTACGTCCCGACGGATCAACCTCCGCCGCGGCTAGTTTTGTCAAGGCATTGCAGGCGGAACAGGTTCGAACCCGGCAGAAACAAATTGAAAAGGTAAAACGAGACAAACTGAAACTGTACCATGGTGGGAGGCAGTTGTTACGATTTAGGAAATGGCTGAAAGCACCGTGGCGTATAAAACCTTATGCGTTAAGTTCGGTTCTAGCTGTTTATTTGACAATTGCGTCTGTTGGTTGGATATTGGTTGGACCGCAGCTTTTGGACCTTGCGACGAGGATGAAGCAATTGAAGGTTGCTCCATTAATTACCAAGTTCTTTTCATAGCTGATGTTATGATAGGATGTTTATGAGAGATTGAGTTGGATGGATATGAGATAAAGATCAAAGGTTAGGGAAATGGATGTGAAAACAAATCTCATCTTTCCAGCTAAAAGCAAGCTATGTACAAATAATGGTCACCTATTTATGATAAATATTACACCATACCAACATGAAGATGTGATTAGCTAAGTAATTAAATTACTTATAAATTGAAGGGATAGCAACCAGGATGAGTAATCAAGATCTCAGCTGTATGTTTTGGAGGAAGAGTAATCGAGATCTCGGTTGTATGTTTCGGAGTAAGAGGTGCATTGTGTCAGAGGTTTTGTAATATTATCCATCCAAACCAAAAGCTGCACCAAGAGCCTCCACTGCAATTCTTCTTCCTTCATCCCACTCCAAATGGAAAAATTCTTTTCATGCTTGAATTATATCAAACGATTCTACTTAATACTGGAAGATTTGATGCTTTGCTCTTCTGCAATTATTTAGTATGAGATGAGCTTCAATATTTACACCATAGATATTATGTGAGCCAGCCATGGGGAGGTCTCATAATATCCTCTAGCTCCAAATCAAAAGCTGCCCTATTTGTCATTTGACTAGCCTCTTCTATTCATATAATCGACTTGCGGCCTTTGGTATGGAAGATGAATCTACTCTTGTGAACCTTGTTTCGGTAGGATTGTGTTCTTACTTTTTCGGTAGATAGAAAGAATGCTTCTTCTGTTAAAGATGCACTCAGTAACATCATGTTACTGGAATGTCTGAAATGTTGCGACGATATAGAGCATATCTCATCGAACATTTTTTGATAAAAACGTGAACAATTTCAGTATTGGCCATAGAGAAGCCTGCATGCAGTTTCTTTAGCACACCTTTGAATCCTACAAGGCTGTAGCCATCCAAGGTGCTGACATAATTGAATGTGGTGTCACTTTTACAAAAGACAAGCAGCATTTCTGTAGCCTTTTTTTATGTCACTTGCACACTACAACTGAAATTGTTAAAAGGTCTGATCTGAACGCCGAATGCACCACTCTTTTTGTGGCTGGTTGTGGTGAGAGTCTCAATTGTTCCTCAAGTGACTTTACTTTAGAAGAGCTAAAGACTCTGTGTGCAATGATGGATTCAAGTGGCTCAGCTGATTCTAAAACAGCCGAAGCATAGGTGTACTAATTGTCTGGCATTGTGTTGAACATTGTCAAGTTGTAATGAAGTTCCAATTCTGATTCACAATTGTATATGTTGGAATGTTTGAGTTTTTCTACAAAAGGAGGTGACAATGGTCTTCGGTAGATTTTCCTAGATGGCTGTGTCCTGATCAGCGGACCTCTAATCAAAAAGTTAGACCCATTATCAAAGACCTTAGAGGACCTTCAACCTGTTCATTTATAACAACCCACAGTTTCATTTTTTATTGAATTTTGAAGCCACTTTGGCCTTGCTAGCCTCAGCTCAGAAAAGATGAAGAAATGACTCTAATTAGATACCATATCATCAAATCAAGAGCCCAATCTCGTTCTGAGTTCTTTTGCAAATAGTGCTCATAAAATCAAACAACAGAATCTATCAGAATCAACACAATCACAGTTGTTTTCTATCATCACTCCTCAAATCTAAGTTTATGCTTCAACCATTGCTGCTGTAGATGACTCAAATGCATTCCAAGATCTTGCGGAAAAGTGTGTCGAATGCAAATAGAAATGATTCCTTAAACTGTGTAAATTGGCTGAAAAGGGCTGTAAAAAGTGGTTTTAAACTTGTAGCCTTTATCTATGTAACTTTTGCTTCATGCTTCAGTCTCTTATTCTTTCATTTCTCCTTTGTTCTTGTTGAAAGCTCTCGTCCTTCCAATTTCCACTATCATTCCATGAATAACAGTTTCTGTAGTTGTGTGGTCTGTAAGGTGCTGTCTATTCACTCTTCACCACTGACACAACTCTTCACATTGCTGTAATCTGAAATCCAACCATCATTGCTAAACCTTCCATCAACAAATGGTTACCGCCGCTCTCAATCCATACATACAAAGCATTTTTATTCTGTGCAACTTCATCACTGACGGTGCCACTGGAACCCAATCTGGAGGCACTCAGCATTATCATAACAGGAAACAAATTATTTGCATAAAGATACTCATGAAATTATCATCTGAAGCCAGATCAAACTTAAAAGCTTGCATGTGAGTAAAATTATTCACAAGGGGTATATGAGGCACCTGTCAGAGTTTGGGTATGACCTAAATAGCCATTGTACAATTTCGGGTAATTGATAGAGTGAGATGATGGTTTGTTGGAATGTCATTTCAAGGAGACAATTTCTTAAATTCTCCAGATCAAGTTAATTTTGCACCATTTGCTGCCTCTCTAGTTGGCTCTGTGTACAATTTAATGCCGTGAATAGTAAGTTTAGCATGTTTCGTAGCCTTAATTCTACCAAAGTATGCCATTTCACATGAATAACATACAGAGATGTTAACACTAACTACTTCTTTCTTTTGCCTCTTAAATTCAGTGTGTGTGGAACCCTGTGTCGTTATTCATTTCTGCTTCACAAAGCGAACGATATAAATTGAACATTGTATGCACACTCTTAATCAACGATCCATCACGAACTGGAATACCAAGCAATGAGCATAAAACACGAGTATGTTCTGCTAAGCTTAAGTCAATGTCTGCAGGAATCTGGAGATCATTAGAAGGCATTTCTTTGAGCCATGAACTTATCATTTCTTTGGTAGACGAAATGTCACAGGGATATAGCTCTGTCGCTGTCGAAACATTGGGATCATCGTGAATTGCCTCTACACTCTGTATCCACTCATCAATTTCTTGCGAGCAATTTGCTCGGTCAGTGATGCTGCGGACAGTAGCACGTTGCAGCCGCTTACTCTCCTTAATTTTTGACCAATTCCGCAGCTCCAATTCAACGATGGCGGCATTGCTCTGCTCAGAGGCTATCACTTCATCAAGCCTCGAGATTCCAATGCCGTCATATACGCCGTCCGGGCGAGGGATCGTAATCATTGGATCGACTTCGCCAATAGCAGGAATGTATGGAGGGATGAAGCATTTGAGTGGAGTCTCTAATTCGAGATCAATTGGCTCGTATGTGTCGATGAGTTTGAACAAATCTTTCACTTCATTCGTAACGCCAAGCGAATCAAAATCGATGTCATCATGATCCACAGCATCCAAGTCACGATCAAAGTCTTCTTCTTTTATTTGGTCCCTTACTCCTTCATTTACGTCATGCAAATCCACGCTGTCGGAGCATTCGATTTCCTTGCTCTCGTCATCAGATGAAGCCTCCTCGCCAATCGAATAAGCATCACGGTCAATGTTCATGTCTGCAGCCATCTGAGCCCGGTTGTTTGCCGCCATGACCAAATCGCTCGTTGATTTCTTCAAGGATGCTCGGAGTTGCTCGACAGTGAGCTCATTGCTCAAATCTGCATCAGAATCTCTGTAGTCGCCATCGTAGCTGTCCATTGTTTGATTACGATAGTGAGAAATGCTTGCGCATTCCTTGTTCTACTTTCTTAAATTTAAATTCAATTCGAATTTTCAGCATCAAAAAATTGAAATGAAAGCCAAGCCATCGTCCGGTTTTGACCACGCGAGTTTGCTCATTTGTGCAAGGACACCTTGTTGCAGAAAATGACAAAGAATCGTCCTAAACGAAAGGATGGCACTATTCCAAAATCAAACATCACAAAATCATCAAGCTCAAACAATGCAAAGACTACCAATGCTGACCCAATTCGCATCAAAATTCTAACATTAGGATCAATCAAAGTAGGCAAGAGTTGCTTTGTTAAGAAATACTGCGAAAAGAATAGATTTGCGTCCAATTACATCCCAACTATTGGAGTCGATTACGGTGTAAAGTCTGTAACAAGGAATGTGGAGAATGGTAGTAGTGAAGTGGATATCAAGATTGATTTTTATGATTTGTCAGGAGATCCAAATTACCGAGATGTTAGGAATGAATTCTACGGTGACTTGGATGGCGTGATATTAATGTTTGACCTTACGGAAAAGTCAACCTTTGAGGCTCTACCAAGTTGGCTGAGTGAAATGAGAGAGTTTGGTGCAACATCTGTAAATTGTACAGTGGTTGTGGTTGGGAACAAGATTGATCAATATCCCCGGGTAGTCACTGAGCAGCAGGTGAGAAATGAGACTTGTGCATACTATGTTTAAATTACGTACCGCTTAAATGATTTGTGTTTGGCATCAATCTAATCTCATACAAAGGGCACGGTATTTGCAGCTGAGAACAATGCTGCTTACTTTGAAACAAGTGCCAAAACTGGGGCAAGTGTAGATGATGTATTTGATTTCATGATGAGAGAGGCATGTAAAAAGGGTCACTACAAATAAATATTTAAATAACATTTACCATATCTTTATCCTACAATTAGTCACGTGGTTAGTACACCAATGCCATTTGATGAAATCAGCACCAGCGCAGTTCCTCTATACTCTTACATACATTCTAACTCTGAAGCATCGACGCATTGCCCGGCTAGAAAAATCATCCTTGGGTGCTTTAACCACTGTTGTTTTTTTAATTGAAGCAGTAGATGACCGTCTTTTAGATGCACGTCGCTGCTGCTTATGCTTTAAGGCCTTCTGATCATTATTTAATTGCTTTTGAGCCATGAGAATTTTAGCTGAAGCCATGATTTATTTAGTATATGATAATGGAAGTTGAGAAATCTTGAATTTTGGCAGTTTTTACTTATTTCTCTTGATTTCTCTAGAGAAAAAATTATGACACTAAATTTGAACCAGATAGACCATATGTCCGAAAGAGAAGGTGAGGTAGTCGCAAGAGCCTTCGACTTCTTGCATGGCATCTGGGCAAGTATCGAACTACCAAGACGGGGTGCCTAACAAGATGACAGGTCGGCCGTCATGTGTGCTTAGCAGAATGCAAAGCGTCATCTTTAGATAGTTCTCTGAAAGTGGTAATGAGTGCCACTCTCCAGACAGACGTGATGTTTGTCGGTGCATTTGGTACCTAGAGGTACAAGTTTGAGGTCTTGATGCTGTGAAGCAACAGTTGCCATCATCTTGTATCATGCCAGGCTTGCTATGGTAATCTTGATTCCTGGCAATAATAAGCAAAAAGGTGCAAGACACCCGCCCTTGTCAGAGTGTCTCGCTTTCAATCCATATCCTTTAACCATAATTTCAAAAAAATCATCTCACAACCTTTAGCTACATCAAACTAATCACTGTACACCAGAACTAAAAGTAACATAATCATGGCTTCAGCTAAAATTCTCATGGCCCAAAAACAAATGAACAAAGAGCAAAAGGCCAAAAAGCTCAACCAGCAGCAGCAACGAGGTGCATCAATGAGACGTTCCTCTACTGCTTCGATAAAAAAGCAACAATGGTCAATTCACCCAAAGATGATTTTTCGAGTTGGTTGATACGTCGATGCTTCAGAGCTAGAATGTACATGAATGCTTAGAGATAACACTTGGGTCTTGCAAATGTGTTGACTTAGGATGGCATTGTAAATAATAACTTGATTGAAAACATATAATGGACTCTAGAGGTTTCACCATCAATCATTTTTAATAATTGTATCAGATGAAAGGTACTTCTACTCCTGGAATATTATTTGAAGCTAATCAATAATCAACGATCACTAATCAATGATCATATTCAAAATCACCCTCGCCACATTTTATAATTTCACCTCTACAAAGTTTTATTTGCTTACAGTTATTGCATTGTTATGTTTACTTGCGTGGAACAACACACTATAAAAGCTGACATTAATGCCCTTAAAAATAGTATCATTTTGAAAAGGTATCCAAGATGCAACACTCTGCAGGACGAACATGACATACCTGGCGTTGGAAGAGAGAGGAAACTAAAGTTGGATGTGAAAATTGTAAACTTTTTGTTTTAAGGTTTTAGAAAGCCAAATCTAATGAAATCTAATGTGAAAAGCATGCAAACTGTGAGGAGAGAGCCACATCTTCTCAATCTGTGGTCATTAAGACCCCAATGACAAAGAACAAAAGTGAACTTGTGGTCAGGAGCACCAAGGACATCAAACTAATGTTCTGATGTCTTTGAAGTGTTGATTCTTACCTGACGAAGTAGAAACTAGCTGACGGGGGGCTGTCAGATGAACAGATAGACCAACGGAATATCACAGAACATCCAAGAAATTGAATCTGGATAAGATTCAGTAAAATTAAATGTTAAGGTTGGTGGATGCACCCAGTGTCACCCCATACTTGGTTTTGAGACTTAGCACCTGGTGATGCAAACCAGACCAGTAGCAAGACTCACCAAGAAAACTACCAACACATCAAAACATGCCGCAAGTGCTCAAAAAGCTGCCTAGATAAACCTTTTGTGAAGAGATCCCCCAACTTGTTTTTGGTGTCGACGTTTACAATCTTGACCCGCTTAGCGTGAACATACTCATGAAAGCAGTGATACTTGATCGCATTATGATTAGAATGGGGGGTCATTCAACTACGACAAGGTTGAAGGCGAGCAAGAGTAAGAGCTCTGGCATTATCTTCATAGATCTTTATGTGCATGTTGGCCGCATCATCCACATTGAAACCTAGAGCGGAGGACAGTTCTAATGCCAGACTAATGATGGAGATAGATCCTTACACACGGTGCTCAGCAAAATGTACTCACTTTCTATCGAACTCAGACTTGTATAGGACAACCAAAAGCCATAATGATGTTCCCAGTCTGACTGAGAGCACAATGTCGGTCATGAGGGTCCTTGTAACCCCAAAGACAGGCAAAGTTGGCATCAGGAAAGCAATCCACTTGTGGAAAGTTAGTTAGAGAAAGAATGAGACCTTTGGTAAGTGTTCCTTTCAAGTAACGGTGGGTAGGCTTGAATGTTATCCTGTTGGAACAGGGCTACATCTGATTTTGCGCAGTCACTACCACAATTTTCGCAATGAATTTTATTTATGACAGAAAGTTTTGACCTATTCCAACTGACTTCTATACCTGGCGTAATTTAGGCAATTTTTCCATGCTGTGGCCCTAATAAAAAAGAGAACAAGGGAGAAAAAAGAATAAAAGAAAAGGAAGAATAAATTGCAGCGTGCAGCGCTGTATTACTTTGCTTCGTAATGCACCAGGTGTGGTAGGTAAGAAGCAAGGTTGTAACTGCATGCTGTTAACTTACTCTAGCCCTTCATACAGATGCAATTAATCATATATTTACTCGTTCAATTTGTGATAGCAGCACCGAGGTAGCTGTAATCCAAGCAAGGGAAATCATCTTCAAAATTTTGTTAAAGTATTTGTCTCAGTTGTACTAACAAATGGCTAAGTCACAAAGCTCTTCATACACAGGTAAATAAAAAAACTAGAAGAAACTACAAACATAATTTGGAAGTGATTCTTAAATTAAAGCTATGTATATATTTATGCACTTCTTTTTCCTTTTCTGCAAAATGAGCAATTTAAATAAAACTCATAAAGAAATACCTAAATTAAGGAGAGAGGAGCCAAAATATTCTCCCATCCCTATAATAGTTGTGATGACAAATGTCTCGGTGTCTCAAACCGATAGAAAAGAATGATCTTTACAAAACGTCTATGGATGACGGTTATTGTTGTGTCACCAACTTCTCCTTTGCTTCCTCTCGATTTGTACTGTTTTCCCATCAGAGCATGAATTCTATCATCTCCATAACAGTGACGTGGACTCTTAACCCATCCCTTGTCTTTTGCAAGGAGGACGAGCGTTGGGATAATACCTTGGGTGGCTTGCCTCTGGGAACCAAATTCGTAGGTGAGGATAGGTGAATTGCTCCATACTCAAAAGTCAAAAGCTGCCGAGGAAAAAAGGATTTAGGGTCATCAGACGGTTTAATTAGTTGGCAGTATTTTTGAGGCATTGATGATTTAAACTTCGCAGTTCGACCACGGCCTGCCAACTCCACTTCATTAACTTCCTTCTTTACTTCATAAAACCAGAACATGACTTGTGGATGCCAATACTCTTCGTCCATGGCGCCAATTTCTTTGTCAGTTTCATCCCCCTCATCGTCGATGTCACTCTCGGAGTTATCTGCATTAGCAACATCTGAAGCTTGAATGCCCTGGACATCATTATCGTCGGAGTTACCTTCGGCGTTGTCGTTGGCGTTATCATCGTTGGCCACAGCAACATCTGCGGCTTCGATCTCAGCTCCAGCTTCGGCTACAGCCGCATCAACCACTGGCGCAGCCCTGCGGGCGCGCTAAAATATCCGCCTCCACCACAAATTCTGCGGCTATTGCTCATCAAGCTTTGAGCTTTGTCCCTCTCGGACTGATAGACCATGGTTTGTTCGGTCGTCTGCTTTTTTTATAATTCGGAAGCTCCTGTTGGCGTTGGGTGTTGCAGATTGTTGTAGATGACATGCCATATGCCATTGTTTCGGCGGGAAAAGATTGGTTTGGTTAGCAGAGTGAAAGCCCGCATTTAACATTTACTTTAACTCCTTTTCAGCGGCTGCTAATGAATGTGTATGTATGTGGTGACAAAGACGTAACGGTTGTATCGCCCACTTAATAATACGTAAAAAAGTCGTTTTGCCCGTGGACAAAGACGTAATGACTGCGCGCCATAGGCCATAGGGCCACGGATAGATCAATGAAGACGTTGCCGTCATTTGTTTCCGCCCGGGTTTGCCTCTTAGCTCTTTATTTGGCTCGCCATCTCGCCATAGCCATTTACATAAAATCCGAAGACAATGCAATCCCAACCTCCACCACCCGAAAATAGCAAGGCAACACGTATTAGCCTGTCGCCCCAAATCCCCGCATCTAATGCTGCAAATGCATCGACCAATCTCAGGAGTGCACGCACGTCTTCAGCCACCTGCTGGGGCAAAGAAGATCTAAGCATAATAACTAAAATCTGGAAGGACGAACTGCGCAAACATCGTGGATGGAGCAACGGAAACGGTGTGTTACATGACTGGATGTTCTTCCCGGGGAGCCTGATCAAGGATCAAAAGCTAAGCCAAAAAGAGATCAAGGCCAAAGGGGTCGAGGGCATCCATTATGCAGATGGATGGGAGGGCCTGGGCCGAATGTTGACTACATATGGTGTAGGTCATTCACCAGGCTCTCTTGAAGATTTGGGGGAGAAGGTTGATAATAAATATACTTTACAGGACATTTACGACCAGCTGTTTGTGGAGGAGTATGAATCTCCAAATAGTGGATCTAAGAGGGGGGTGGATGACTTGGGGCCTGGTAAAGCTAAGAAAGTGAAGGTGGCTTTGGACAAAGATGATTCTGTAGCATCAATCATGCCTGCATTTGGTGTTGAAGGGATTTCCATGGATAAAAGTAAGTTCTTTATACTCATTATGCAAGGCCTCTGACAATTTGTGTATTAACATTCTACCCACTTGTATTAGATGTCAGAACGGAGAAGTTCGAATCCCTTAAAAAGGAGTTGGCTAATTTAAAGAAGAGATTACTTGATGAAAGTGCGACGGCTGAGTCTCTGAAGACACAATTAAATAAAACCAAAGCGGTTTGTGCAGCAAATCTTCGTGCTGAAAAGCAAAAGCTGGCATCTCATCATTTGGCCGAAAAGCAGAAGCTGACATCTCAGCATTTGGCCGAAAAGCAAAAGCTGGCATCTCAGCATTTGACTGAAAAGCAAAAGCTTAAGACAGAATTGAAGGAGTTGAAAGACAAACATGTGACTGCTTGTTCTCAGTACCGCACAATGGAGGAAGAGTTTAAGAAAGTTGAAGCAGAGAATAAGGCTTTAAAAAAAGCTGAAGGTGGTGATGATGCTAATGCGGAGAGGTTGAGTTTGCGTGAATCTCTGTCAGAGGCGGTTGTGAAGCAAACGCCAAATGTAAAGTGGTGTGATGTGGTGGGACTCAATGAGGCAAAAAATATACTAAAACAGACTCTCATTCTGCCCATTAGGTTTCCACATTTGTTCACTGATGGAGGAAGGCCATTCAAGGGAATTTTGCTTTACGGTCCTTCTGGGACAGGTAAGTTGCGAAGTGGTTTCATTATTTTTCATTTATTCATCTGCTAAATATTACTTTGCGTTACGACCAAGGCAAATCACACCTTGCTAAGGCTGTAGCTACTGAGGTAGATGCCACATTTTTTTCCATCTCCTCTTCCGATCTTGTCTCAAAATGGCAAGGTGAATCAGAACGTCTAATACGTAACCTATTTGAAATGGCTCGAGAGTCGCCAGGATCGCGAGCAATAATTTTCATTGATGAGATTGATTCCTTGTGTGGAAATCGAACAGATGATGAAGATGCATCTACCCGTAGGATCAAGACTGAGTTTTTGGTACAAATGGATGGCGTTGGTAAGAGCGACTGTGATGTGTTAGTTTTGGGTGCAACTAATAGACCGTGGGAGTTGGATTCAGCAATCATTCGTCGTTTTGAAAAACGAGTTTATATCCCACTACCAAACCAAGAAGCAAGATCAGATATTATCAAAAGGCATTTGCAAAAAACACCCAACAATTTAGAGGCTCATGATTACAAACTTCTTGGAGAGATGACAGATGGTGCTTCTGGATCTGATATTGTGACATTGATTAAGAATGCCAAATTGGAGCCAGTGCAAAAATGTATGGATGCTCAACAGTTCATCCTCGTTGGAGGATTTTTAATGCCTTGCAAGAAATACCCCAACTGTCCAGATTGCCCGCCAAAGCTCTCATCAGATCCACCAGACAAAGATTACACATGCCAGCATTGTGGTGCCATGAGAATGCAAATGATGGACATTGTGCCTTCAGAAAAGCTCAAGGCACCTCTTGTTGAATTGCAAGACTTTAAACGAGTACTGGAAAATGCTTTCACAACAGTGCCAGTAGATGTGCTGGAAGAATACAAAGAATGGACATCAAAATTTGGCAAAGTTGGATCATAGTCATTTCAACTTAGTAACTATTTACTGTTTCCCTCTATATAAAAGTGAACTAAAATAACATCACTTTCGCACAGAAACGGTAACATTTAGACAGTTATTAAGAAGTAGCCTCCAGGAAGAACTGTTGAATTGGTTCAGCCATTTACGATCAAAGTTGAAGGCCAAAAGTTGGCATTAGATCCAAATGAATTATCTAATAATTAATTTTTTTGATGACACAATCAATATTTTTATCCTGCAATTAATAATGAATGGTGTTGCTGCTGCAATCAATGTTTTGTTACTGCAGCATCTTTGGAAGTCATCACGTTCATTGATAAGAATTTAACTGCTTATTGACCCATGAATTTTAGCACTACTCGATGTGACTGGAATTAGATAACAATATTTGCATACCTCTCAAATTATACCAATACCAAACTGTTTGACTTAAGTGCTCCCTAACAAAGATACGGCCCCGATATTGTATCTTGAAATAACAGTTGTCGGCTTACCAAAAAATCAATCAATTGTCAGCTACTTCTATCTTGATCACCAGATAAATCAAGAAAAAAGTCATCATTGACTATTGGTTAGTTGAAAAATAGAAAATTAAAAAAAGAATTATACCTTCAACCTTCAATACTAGGCCACACACATGCTAGCGCAGTGGTCTAAATAATTTTTGTTGTGACAGGGGTTCAGATCCACCCTTACACGGGGAATCTAGGATCATATGTACTCAGGAGGTCATTGTTTAGTCCTTATCACTACTTGTACACCGAAACATTCACACACTTAATGAATAACTCAAATAAATCCTTCACTTTCACCCACACAGCAATTAACATTAATGAATTTTTACTATCTATAAAAGCGTTTCAAAATTTAACACTAAGGCATTCTTCATTGCCTGGGGTAAAAAATCGATGACAAATCACTAAAATGTCAGGAAATCGCACTACCACAATAAGATTCTTTAAAGTTATTTCATTCCCTAAACATTTGGTTTGTTGAAAAACCCTCAAAACTCACAAAGTTATGGGTCTCTTTTACACAGTGCTTTGAAGACCCAACATCTCAAGTTTACTCCATGACTTGGAAGGAGATTCATCATTCAGACAAATTGTACCAACAGTATCTCTACTCCATCTTCCAGCACAATGCTAAGAGCCTCTGTGATAAAGTTGCCATGGACAGGATTCAACTTCAACCTTGATGGTCATCGGAAATTTCAAAAAGGCATTTTACGGGCCTCGCGTTTTTTTGCCATGCAAAAAAAGTGTGGGCGAGCCTACCGTTCTTCCTTTAGAGTAGCTAGGTAGTAACAACTAAATCACCCGCTTTTTCGAAATTCATCGCGATGCAATGGATCAATCGCCGATCCAACATCCTCCTCTTCGTTCCCCCCGCTCTGCTTGTTTTCAATCGTCCCCCGAATGAAGCTCAGTCGATTCTGGTTGATTGTTGCTATATACTTATCCTTCCGCTTCTCCACTTTTGCTCCCCTTTTCTTTTCATTTTTCAATCTTTGTCGTTTGAAACCGATTCAGACGACCCGTTCGCGCACTGAGCTCATTCCAATTGCCGGCTCTCTTTCTCCAATAGCCAATTGGAAAGGACACTGTCCTCCCCATTCCAACGTCTAATCAAAAAAAGGAAGGATGTTGTTGATTGATCGGACAACATCCTCCTTCCGTTTCAAATGGCGTTGGAACAGACGAAGACGATCCATCCCAATTATAATTCGATGTAATGAACGGCATCTGTTTGTTTCTTTCAATCTATTTTATTTTAACTACTGTTCCATTTTCGACAGCTGAACTAATCAAATGCTCATTCCTTTCGATTTACAGTCTTAAAATTGAAAGGAACGAGCATTTGATTAGTTCAGCTGTCCAAAACAATTGAAATGGTCGCACGTCTTCCATCTCAACTGGAAGACGACGACCGTGCGTTCATTCATTGTAAAACGAACGCACGGTCGGAGAGGTTCCCCGCGAAGGCAACGGCAACCGGCAACAAAGCAACTGCATGCATCACTCTCACTCTCTTCAGACTCTTGCTTTCACGATGAGCAACGAGCAACGAGCGAGGGAAGAGAGGGGTCATTTTACTGGTCTTTCGAAATGGCGGGACGATTTTGAAATTTCCGAAAATGGCCGAAAATGTCAAAGTTGAAATTAAACTTTGTCCAGGGTAACAGAACGTCTTTTCTTTTGACAGCACATACAAAACTGGCCGCTAATGCAAAACCAACTGCAACTCTGCCAGCTTCAACATCAAATTTAACTTCCCGAAGGAGTAGTGTTGACAAAATTATGCTTCAAGAGGGTTCTTGATTCCGTGTGGCATGCTCAGAATTCACATCAATAATAATATCTTAAATAACAATCCAGTCCAACAAATGATGAGTCTATATAACCGGAACATGCTGTTTTTTCATAAGGGATTCTTTGCTCTATATGTAGGGAGTAGACTTCTGCTGTTTACTCATGTGAAATAATATTACTATTGTAGCTGGGTTCTTTTTTTGAGGAGCCCACTTCAATATTCAAGAAATATGAATAATCAATAGATGTCTTCGGGAAAATTCAAGAATCACTCAACCATTAATGTTGGAACGTCAAGGGTGAAGGAGACATTACTTGCGTGGAACAACACACTGTAAAAGCTGACATTAATGTCCTTAAATATATTATCTTTTTGAAAAGGTATCCAAGCTGCAACACTATATAGGACAAACATGGCATACCTGGCGTTGGAAGAGAGAGGAAACTAAAGTTGGATGTGAAAATTGTAAACTTTTTGTTTTCATAAGGCTTTCGAGAGCCAAATCTAATGAAATCTAATGTAAAAAGCATGCAAACTGTGAGGAGAAAGCCACATCTTCTCAATCTGCCAGAGTGTCCAACTCAAGTTTCTTAGCACCCCACCTTTCAGGCCTTGGGGCTGTTCATTGCCCGATGAAAAGTAGGATTTTCGGGATCAGCCGCACCAACCTTGGCTTGATCAAATCTGCAATGTCATCAAACAGGTCAGGTTGAATATAGTACAAGAAGGCCGGGTGATTGCCAAGTGAGATCGTTGACCCCAAAGAACGCCAATCATCTTGGAAAAGAGACAGATGAATGAGGTGACCACGTCGGACTTTGAGGGAGGTGCAGTTTGGTCCATTCACGGAACCAACATATAAGCAACTCAGGGTGTTCATTGTCCCAGGGGGGTGAGAAAAAGACCTAGAGTGCGAGACCGGGTTAGCGATTTGTTGCAATGCTCAGTTACTGTATTGTTGTTGGCACATCAGTCTTGTCAAGTACCTTGTGTAGAAATTGTATTAGGGGTAACAATGAGTGTGGGAGTCGGGAGGATGACGAGGAGGCGCCGGGGGTTGGAGGAGCATTAGAAGGAGCAGATGGTGGGATGGGAGCAGACGATGATGAACGAGGCTGACTTGGGGAGGTGGTGCAGCTCCCTCTGGAATGGGGAGAGAGACACTCCTTCGGACTCAATGGGCACAGGGGCTCCCTCTAAAGCCATGGTTGCAGGAGGATTGTCCGGCACTAGGGTTTCTGGAAGGAAAGGTACCAAGTGATTGTCCACCCCTGCAGAGTCAGGGGTAGAGGATTCGTTGTTGTCCGAGAGCCAATCGTCACCAAGCACAGATTTGTAGAGGTCAATATCCTCCTCCTCCTCCTTGATGTACAACTCCCTGCTGGTATGGAAAAGCTCAATCCAGCATTAATCACGTTCCTGCAGAGGGAAGGAACAGTGGATAACTTGTCATCAGAGACGATGTTACTGGGGAGAAATATGCTAAGTACAAGGATTGAACATCAATGGCACCGAGATTCCAACGAAAATTCATTTTTGAGCATTGCTGTCCCACTTTGGAATCTTCTTACCATCCTGGAGTGAAAGTTCCAGAACATAAACCAGACACTCCCAAACATAAGCACGTAGAAATTTGGAGAATGCATTTTTCTGATGAAACCAAGCTTCAAGGGCCAAAAGGTCATTGCCATGACAAGGAAAGTGATTATGGATCCAGATGGCATATGGCATGGTTTGGGTCTGCATGTCCAACAGCGAGTGGTTGGGCCATTGGAGACTGGAGTATATCATATTGACCTGAGTCATGTTTAATATTATTCAAATTGCATTCTTGACTAAACCATTTTGGAAATGAGCGACAACACTACTAGAAGTCAGCTTCTGGTTAAGGGTAGCACAGTGATCCCAAAATTCCTGCGAGTTAAAGACACCGTTGTTGGAATTATTTCGAGCACATCTCGTTCCACCCGCAACTCCATTGATCTTGGTCGCCATCGGTAATTCAATAACATTATGTTCATATTAAATAACATCATTGACAGTGGCTTCAGTCAATCGGATTGCAGCATTGGCAACTTGTTTGATGAGAGTTTGGTGCTGAGTGGAAGCATTTGAGGCTAGTTCAACAATAGTTTGTATGGCAATGTCGTTGAAGACACCATGGGATGACATGGCAGTCAAATAGTCCGGATTGAAGAGGTCAGTAGCATTTGCTTGAATCATTACTGCGATCTTTGCTTTCTTTCCATCTGAGCTCATTTCTAACATCATCTCTTAAAATTGTCATCAATGCATGCAGATGGGAAGCATTAGGACAATAAAGCACCGACTTGTAGTAACCTCCAACAGCCCACTGCCATTGGCTTTGTTTGCTTCGAATGCTTTTTGACCAAGTTGGGCCTTTCTAACCACTTTGATGTCCTCTGCAACAATCTTGTACCTACTTTTTTCTGACAGGAGGTGTATCCTCTGGAGGTAGATCTATGGCTTTGTATCGGTTGAAAAACCATCAACCGCTGAAACGGAACAATTCACAGCTGATAATGGGAGATGATGACTCTGACTGGTGGCAATTGGCAAAAGTTATCATTTCGGTGCGAAAATATTTTAGATTTCAAGCTTTTGCAGAGGTTGAGTGGGATAAATTAAAATTGCTCAAAATCAATGACCGCATTTCTTTGACTAGCTTAAACTAAATGAATGGTTGGTTCACAACTTGGGTCTGAGTCATATCAGAACTTCGATTTGACCGCTCGTTGCTTATAATGTACCAGTTCCCAAGTTCTAACTTCGAAGTTTGAAGTTTTTGGTTCAACTATTGATTCAACCTTCAATCCATAATCACGATCATCTTCAACTTATCCCTCGTCGCCAGCTCGTCATTGCCATGGGATTTTGTGTTTTATGACGGCGGCTAGAATGTGCAACGAGAGAATGCTCTACGTGTGAGAATGAGGAATAATCATTGTAATTAGGGTATTATTAATTGTTAGGTATTATTGCAGCAGCAGTAGGAACGGTCATTATTACATTAATTATTTGGGCGGCTGATGTGTGTGCTAGCATATTAGTTTAATGTTATTGGTAGTGACTGCAGCATGTTTGAACTGCATTTGCAGCAGCCACATCTATTAAAAATCACACGCAGTGGTTGCAATGGCAGCTCAATTATTAAATAGTGTGGTGGTGACACCGTTCGAATATTGGGGGTGCGGTCGTAGCATTGGGGATCCCGTAGCCTTTGTGTGGTTCTCACATGGCTATTGTGGCAATATCAATCGATTGGGGGCATTAGCTTGCATATTAATTTGATTGCAGTGGTAAGACGACCGCCGGCGGCCGCAGCAATCCATGGAGCGGGAGCCATGGAGAATGTGGTTGAGAAGGCATGGGCTGTTGAAATAGCCTGAAAAATCTTCCACATGGAAGGTTTTTTGTCAAACTTCAATTGGTGAATTCTGGACGAACTTTGACGACCATTTTTTGATCAAGTTTGGATCCAACTTTGCACCCGATTTTTCCACCAACTTTCAACTTCCAAGTTTGGAGTACTTTTGAGTTTGACCAACCACCGAAACTTCGAGTTCGACGGTACATTATCATCAACTTGAGGGCCCAAGCTTTTCATGGGACTAAATGGAAAATGAACTTGGAGTTCGGGGCTACATTATGACAGCCTTATAGCTACAACTACATCTGACCTAGACTAATGATTCACAAGCTTGGTTTGGTCCGAAAAGGCCCAGAGATTGCTCCAGACCAACTTGGTCAAAACAGTGAATCATTATTAAAAAATGGTATATACCTGGTACAATGATGTTAAATGTTCAAATCCCAACTGTGCAATTATGACCATAAACTATTCGTGTATGTTCAAAATTTCTGGTTAAATGTATTTTATGCATTAGTGATACTGATCCCAGAATTCTTTTCTCTTTGTTGCTGCTGAATGGTAAATGATGAATAACTGAAAAATGTATCATAAAATTTCAGAATGTATGTAATAGACAGCATGTTTGCAAGCCATCAGGAGTGAAACGATGAGACAAGGCAATTGTCATATTGTGAATGATTCAAAACCAAGATACGATTTCAATTATCGCTTCCGTGGAGACTATTAGACTGACGCTCCCAATATTCAATTTCTACCTCTGGCAGGGCTTCAAATTTACTGCTGCAAATCTGTAAAAGTTGCATCCTCCTATTGGTGTTTGGGTTAGCTTCCTTAAGATCAATCATGATAGAATTGGTATACATGAGGAGCGGGGTTTGATGAGATAGGACGCCATAGTCCTTTTCAAACTTGGCAATCTCTTTCAGAAATCGTTCTTTGTCATTAGCAGCCTTACTTTCCCAATGCACGTGTTCCTCACTAGATAGTGCTTTGTATTGTTTCATGATGATCTGGCCGACACCCCAACCCAAAAATCTCTGATTTGCTGCCTCAACTTCCTCTCTGACAGATTCTGAGTAAAAGTAGTAGGGTGACCTTGGTGGAACAGGAATACAAATATTGAGTTTGCACATGCATTCTGGACAAGCTTCAGCCCAATCCTTTTGGCATTCTGAATACCTGCAACTTGGACAGAAAACACACTTGCAATGATCGCAAGATTGCACACAGTACTCTCTTCCATCAAAACACTGAACACAGTGAATTTTATGACAGTCATGCCCTTCACACAAAGCAAAGCCAAGGCATCCCTCTCTACCACATGCAGACTTATCACAGCCCACACATGTCATGACACAGTCTTTGCAAACTTCACCCTCGCACGTTTTGCATTCTTTCAGCTCTTCTTCACCATAATCACATTCAATACATATGGAATCATCACATACATAGCAT
>JALLAY010000120.1:0-20668 GCA_036939635.1 Cyclotella baltica | reverse complement strand
TTCAGTATTGTATTACATTTTTTCAGTGTATTGTTCTACAATTTGGCTCTTGGGTATTGTACTACAATTCAGCTTCGCAGTATTGTGCAATATTGCAATAATGTAGTGCAACAATGCAAAAACTACCAAAATCTGTGAATACAAAGACATTAGCAAAAAATGACTTTAAGAGAGAGAGTGCAAATAATATGGTTCCAAATAGGAGATTTGAACCTGAAATTCAAACCCGCGAGTAGTGAAAAGTTCAATTCAAGGAAGGTACTCAGATTTTTCTCTGCTTGATATCTCTCCTACAACAACCTTTAGGCTGGTTAAACCTGTTACTAATTCTGTTAATTTTTAAACATAAACAAAACCTCATTGTACTAGAATACCAGCCATCAACACTGTAGTAAAAAGCTAGACTCAGTAGTACAATAGTGAGTTAATTGTACAGCAAATTGTTGTATTACTGTGATGTTGTACTACAATATCTTGGCATTGTACTACAATACTCCAAACCGAACCACAGCTTGTGAAATTGCATTAGATCGATGCAAGCACATTAATTATTTAATAGACATCCATACTAAAGTCTAAAACTAGAACTTTAACATTTAATGCCGCGTTAGAATATACTGACTCAAGTAACAAGATATGTCAGCATTGCTAAAAGTATTTAATCAATGATTAACTGTTGAGTACCTTCAACAAGTTAAATGTCAAGGAAGCTACATACCTTATTGGCCTTGCCAACAACAATAAAGTCACAATAAAGTCATGTACTCATCAATGCAGGCAAAAAGGCAAAAGTTTTTCCTTAATTTAAAAGCATAACTAAATTCTTCACACAATCAATATGAAAATGAAAGGAGGACCCAATTGCCTTCAATAACAAGACAGGAGTTCTGCCATTAATAACTGCCATCACAGTCATGGCATCATGGCCATTTTTCCAAACAACCTCGCTTCGAGACTCGTCAGATGTTGAGGAGGTTTGAAACTCCGTTGAACACATCATAGAAGGAAATCCAGGTTACGCCAACAATATGCATTTTATGTGCTTGTGCCGCTCAGTGTGTCCTCAACACTGGCATCATCATCATCGCCTTTTATCGCCCAACAGTCCTGAAGATGTTTACGATCGTTGTGGGCATCATCATCGTCATCATCGGATGAAACGATGGGCTCTTCATGGGCATCGCCACCATCCGCCATCGATGTGTGACGCGTCGGAGGAGGAGCTTCATCGTCGACCGTCGACAATGGCGATGGCGATGGCGAATGGTAGGCGACGGTAGGCGATGGTGCGCGGCTTCGTTGTGACATCTGACGCGATTGGTCGCCTAAACATCTCTAAGAGATATTTACTTACCTTGTTTCATGAAATTGATCGATGGCCCCATGTTGAAACCAAGGACCGTCCTAACTAAATCAGTTTCAACTTAGGGCTTCTGATCTCCCAGTTTTAAAACGGAGCGCCCAGTCTCGAAACTGGGTCGGTTTCAACATGGGGCCTAACACATATATATGTTCCTATTTTTCATCTGCCCAATTCTGTCCATCACTGCGTGACTACTCTTAGCTTAATCATGTGTGGACTCGGATCCAAGGACGCATTATAAACCTGTCTGTGGTCCATTGAGTGAGATTTGTGTTCTTTTTATATGTATAGACTGTTTTCTTAAAAGGTATTGATGTCATGGTACAATTTATTTTCACCAAGTTTCTACAAAGGAATAAGGTGTCAAATGGCAGTGATAAAGGACTCAAAGAGCCAGTTATTGAATCTTATGGAGCTCTATAATCAAAAGTCTAATCTTTATCCCTTTTGTCAACCTCAGATATAATAATGACAAGCTCACAGCTATCTGGATCAGTTTTATTGCATAGTTTTATCTCTGATTCTACCTTAATATATGTGTACTTTTACCTTACATAGACCACACGTCAACAATGAAATAAAATCAAAGGATTTGGATGTGCATGATGCTACACATTACACATGAAACCATAGTGAACAATGACAAGAGTTGTTTTGTGGGACTCTCATTAGTCTGACAGCTTGGTTGTTACACATGTGATCTCTAGCAAGACAAATGGTATCAAAAATATCGGCTTATGATGGTATCTGACATATCAACCACGTGAGGTCCTCATATGTCATATGTTTTCATCAGCTCAACCACGTCATCCCATTTCCATTATTGAAATTATTGATATGTATCCATGGTACTTCAGATACTAATGTAAACAGGTATCTTTAATACCATTTACTGCCCTCTCCGGACCCATGATCGCATGTGTAACATTGGTGTCAAGCATGAGGTGGTGGTTGTGCTAAGTTATGTGTGACCTTGGCATGTTCTCATGACTATTCAACAAGACCATGCTAGCTTAGGGCAATGTGGCACAGAATAAGTCATAGCTGGGTGTACATCTATCAAGGAGAAAATAATGATAGTGTGGTCTCAAAGGCTAAAAAAGTCAAGAGAGGATAGCTCTGGTGAAAGTGAGAATCCATTCGAGCAGGTGGAACGGCTGGGTCAGACTTTGACCCACTTGGAGGCGACAAAGGCAGAATTGACATGGGTGGGATACTGATAATAAAAACATGGATAGTGGTGGTGTGTCAGGTCATATGTGGGGTATCTATATCCTTTTCTGATGGAGCTAGTGGCAATCTCTTTGGAGAAGCAGGAATGGATGGCCGAATAAAAAAGCTATACACAAAAGAATCCAAAACCTATGACAATGGCAAAGTATTTGAATGACCCAGAGGTTGAACTTATTATTAAAAAATCCAACGGCCATAAAAAATAGTCATCTAATAATTATTATGAAATGAATATTATGAAATCAAATAACATGTAAGTTCAAAGGATGAGACAAATAAAAAGTGCATCAGCTAGCAGCAATATTATCCTATAACCTTATGTCTGTCATGGAAACTGTGACCCAACTTGTGTTTCTGTTTGTTTTTCCTGTTTCCCAACTGCAACTGCTCATTCCCATATATCACTGCTGTTTCTCGCATGCACAGTTGGCTGTCTTTCTTTTTTACCACAGATCCATCACTTGGTTGTATTTTAAATGAATGCCTAAGACATGAAAAGCTCAACATAACAACTTTCTACGTAAAGATCTATTATATCTCCATGGTAGTACGAATCAAAAACAGCCACAAGTGTGCTGGTAGTAACTGCTGAAACAACTGTGAGAAATTCGATATGAGATCTGCCCCTGGGCAAAATTGTCAGAAATAGTATCTCTACTATGCTCATTGCAAGTGAGAAAATTCATTGCTCATAAAGAAGCAAATTCAGTTCAGAAGGTGCACTATCAGTATCATGCTTTTCTTGAATGTGAAGAAGCTAATTAAGTTCAGAGGCTCGCTCTGGTACCTTAGGCCTAATTTTTCAGTATGGTAAATAAATTCAGAAAAAAAAATATAATGTTACAATGTCCCCTCCAGAATGCTCACATGAGTAGCAGAAGGTAGTGAAATGACTTCCTACATACGGCTTATTACACTGCGAATAGAATCTTCTTGTTAAGCACTTCAGGGTAAGGAGTGACAGCAAAGCAAACGGCATATTTTTCTGTATGTAGGTCTAACAGTCTGGCTAAGAAATCAATCAATCAATCATGAAGAGTAGTAATAAAAGCCACATATTCATTTTATGCATAACACACCCATCTTCCAATTCCCACTCAAAACATCACCATTCTCACACTTCAAGGCTCCAAATCCACTAGGTAGCTTAGTCGCAATATCAATACTACCAGAATACAACCCATCAACATCTGATTGTTTTTCATGATATGGCATGTGAGCTACCATGCAGGTCTCAGTCGTATCTTGCTGTGAGTTCATTTCAATCAAATTCCCGCATACTGATCCAGAAATAGTGGATGCCATTGATGTCATCTCTTCGTCTAAAGTTGCTGGAGTATCTTCAGACGACTCTGAGGGAGACCATGAGTCAGTCTCATCTGATGTAGACCCGATAGAGGGGGTTGGACTTTGGGTTTGAGAGAACATCTCACGGGAAGCAAAGGACTGCCGAGGCTTTGAAACTGTTGGAGCCAAATCATTTTCGTAAGACTTACTGTTCTCTGTGTTATCCCAACTTACTTTTCTATTAGCATCTGTGAATGTTTCTGATGTATAGTAGTCTTCAGGAATGACTATTGACTCTTCGTTTGATTTAACTGAGATGTTTAGTGCGTCAGCTTCTAAATCACCCAAATCTAAACTGATAGTTGAATTTACGCTTGATCTACCCAACCCCCCAAATCGAGAGTTTTGTTTCAGTATTGATCGTGGAGGCTTCCCAGAAGCATTATGTGGCTTTGTGACAGTGTCGTTTGGATTGGTTTGTGCGATATCGGGGTGGTATTTATTTTTCAACACAGAGCCAATAACTTCCTCGTTTATGGCGCCAGGAGAGGCTGTTGATGCTGGAGACGACGACGAGGACGACGATGATGACGACGAGTCACTCGAGTCGTCAGATGATGAGTGGACATCTGAATTGTCAGACATTGCTTCCGTAGTATCTGTAGTACTGGATGCCATTGAGCAGCGAGCATTTTTTGCAGTTTCAGCCATGGAGCTTTTCATCCAGCGAACATTGTAGGATCGCCGAGGTTTTGAGCCGGTTGGACATAGATCTTCTTCTGATTCAACCAAAGTGCAGGAATGCATAGTGCCTAGGTTTGGCATTGAATGTCTTTCAGGAAAGGCTATTGATTCCTCTGATTTATTTGAAACCAAGCTAGTGGCACTGGAACAACTTGAACGTTTGTCACGGGATGATGTCTGCAAAGTAGGGCAACTCTCAGAGCGAGTGGGCTCTTGTGGTATAAATTTGGTTGCTGACGTGAAAGAACCAGTAAAATGCCCATTGCTTGATCCTGAGGTGTCATTGTTGTCATCAGTCTGAGGAATATCTTGTGCATTACTTGTTCTATGGTGAAAAATTGAAGACATCATGGAAAAATTTCTCGAAGATGCCTGTTTAACATCACCAAGAGATAACTTGACACCCGGACCTGTTGCCACATTGCTATTCAGGTTCCGCTTTGAGAGACTGGGCAAAGCACTCCTCTTACTGCACTGGCATTTCTTCTCCTTCAGTGCCAATGCTCGCGTCAACTTCTCAATTTGCTTCTGCAACGATGCCACCACTTGTTTCGACTGATCAAGTTCGTGCTGTTTGTAATCACGTTCAAACTCGGTTCTGGCGTTAGATGCAATCAAAGACTCCAGCTGCATTTTTATGTTGCCATGCTCACGTTTCCAAAAGCCAACCTCTGAATTCAACATGACTACATGAGTGTTTAGTTGTTGCAATTTGATGTTGTAGTTGTCTTCGAGATCGTTGATTTTGCTTTGAATATTAAGGCGAACATCGTCATTAACACTGCAACTCCCATCTGGATCGAGCTGCTTGCGCCCATCAGGAGGAGTGTTGACATGGTTTTTAGTCTGAGCCTTCACTTGTTTCTCCAACTTGCCAACTTCAGCTTTCAAATCAGAACATTTCTTAATCCACTTATTCAAGTCGGCACCATGATTTTCCTTATCCTGCTCCAACTTCTCCTCCAATTCCTTATTCTGCAATGCCAGTTCATCCCTCTCTGTGATTAGTTCGAGTGTTGTATCCGCCAGCTTTTTGTACCCCTCATTACTCTCTACGGTGAGTTCTAATAACTGTTGACGAAGATTTTGAATGATATTTTCTTGAAGTTTGTTAGGATCGTTGAGCATATCATATGAATTGAAGGTTTCAAAGTCATCTGTATCTTGTGGTGTGGGCTTGGAAGGAGGTTTTCTATCTGAGTCGTCTAACTTGGCTGCGAACTTTACTCTATTCAATGAAGATTGTTTCTGTGGTTCCATAGCTTGAATATCCTTTGCAGGTGATGGTGGTCTGCGCCTGAGAATCGGATTTGGAATTGGTGGCACCGCCTTACGATCTGGCGCGATAAGATCACAAATTGAACCCTCGTATGTTTTTTGCCCAGTGTCAGCATCATCACTGGACGCGAAATCACTCTTCGGGCTAGCTTGCTGTGCTGCTGTTTCTTGTGGACTGATACTTTCTTCGGTGGCTACAACATTGCTGAGAGCAGAATCATCATAAATCGAATCAATATTGAGATCACGCATCTTTTGGAGCATTTCCTGATCGAAACTTGTTCTTATGAACTTGGATGTGAATTCAGAATACTCCGAAGACTGTCTTTTCACTCTTTTGTTCACAGATCTTTTTGGGCTTTGCGGTTTGCATCCCTCTGTCCGTTTTTGCATTTGCTTATGGTGCTGATGGTTGGCTTCTACTTCATCTGTTGCTGCCACGGCGTCTTCCGTTTTGGCACCTAGCCAATTAGTAACAACAGCGTCCCACATCGGGGCCAAGTAATTGGAAAGACTCTATGCCCCAAAAGCACATCATATCATTATCTCTTAATAAAGAGGCTGTGCTTTGATGCTCTTTGGGCTTAGCTCACTCGTCGCCATTGTGGCATCGGGAGCGGGGAGCGGGGAGTTTTACTAACTACCTATGTGGCGGCTTCTTTCTCTTTTGGTAAAGGGCAAGTCTCTCACGCCCACTTTTGTTCGGTGTTCTCTCTTTCTGAGAGAGAAAAATAGTCAGTGACGAGAATGACGTACAATCGGGCCGTTCTAAAATTGTTCCTCATGCACAAATAACCTTTGAGCTTTTCTCGTAAATATGACTTCGATCTTTCTCTCTCATAAAGCAACGTTACTAGAGGTAATACGATTTCACTTTTTAACCTATCCATAACAAGGGGGACACATTGGTGTCCCTGCAGATAATGAGCGGAATGTGATACTTCTTCTGCTCTGACAAAAATGTTTTTAATAGTACAGTGTTTGCACAGGTGTTATACCTTCTCTGTTCCAACAAAATCAAAATTAGACACAACAATGTTTTCAGAAAAAGCAGCATTCAACATGAAAAATTCCTCTAAAAACTGCACCAAAAATAAAACATGACCTAAGAAAAAACAGTATTAAAAAACAGTAATTAAAATTTGTTATGAGAAATAAACATGTTGGAACTTGTTCATGATGGGATTCAAACCCTCGCACTTCTAAAAAATTAAAAAGTGTCTAACATTAGATTAGATTAGATTAGATTAGATTCTGTATTTGGATTTGCATATGATGGAATTGGCAAGGTTCCTTCTTTGGTTTCTGTGCCGACTCATTTCTTCAAGGTTGTTTTAGTGGTTGGTGATAATGGCAACAATCAACGTGGTATATCTTCTGGATTGATAAAATTTGCTGCATTTGTATTACCAAACAATGAACTGGCTCAAGTGGGTGATGAGAAAGAGCAAGACTGTTTGTTTAATTATATCGTGAGGCTAACTGATTTGGAAGCGGTGTCAGGTTTCGAGTTCTTTCCAGAACAACTGGGGTCATTTGTTGAAAATTCAGAGGATTCACTGCCATTGGATAAAGTCATTGCGGATGCAGTAACAGATGATTTAAAATGTGGTAATGCTTTGGTTCCGTTGACTACGGGTGGTGATGTTAGTAAGGCAAGACAAAAGAAAATAAGACAGATACTACGCGATAATTCTCCGGTACAGTATCAGCATTTGTGCAAAGACAATGCTATGTGCTATAAAATGTTTAGTGTTTGATCGCTTTGTACCAACACTTATAATTTCTTATAACTTAATCTTAATCTAAACATTTATAATACTGGATTTCAACCGCTGTCAATCATACACCACACTCTATGTAAAACTCTCTAACCAAGCCAACAACTAAAAGCTCACTCATAAAAATACTCAGTAGTACGAACAACCCCACGGCAGCAATGCTTGCAATAAACAACATCCCTTTGCATAACCGGTCTCTTTCTTCCCTTGCCACGACGAGTTTCAATCTTTCGATTAATAGGAGATGTAATTTCTTCCTCCCTAACTACAACTCTACGACCGCATCCGTTCCCAATTACATCTTGACCTCCATCGCTATCAAGACTATCTCTGCAGTCGTCCGAAGAATCACTGAAGCAGTCATCCCACTGGGATAAAATCTCCTCATTCCTCCTGGTTACTTCATCGTATTCTGGTTCGTCGACCGTCGCAGCCTCAACGGTTGGTACCAACTCGAAAATGTTTGGAGGATCGTGCGTGTTGTACATTGCCGCCGTATCGACTCCAAACTGAACCGTTGGAGCTGGAGCAAGTGTCATGCGACGGGATTTCGTTTTGTTTGCACGACGGGAATCGGGAGTTACAGCCGCTACGGCTTTGGACTTGGAACGACGAGGGGTTCTGAATGTGATTTTTGATTCGGGTGAATGAGGGAGGGAGGCGAGTGAATCACGCCGAATGGATTGACGAGATGTAGAACGACGAGACGAAGAAGAACGACGACGTGGAGGTGGAGATGGCGTTGCCAACGTGATGGTGGGTTTGGAATGGGAGGTTTTTTCCTTGGTCTTTGCGGCCAAGCGTAGGGAGCGGCGAGGCGTTGTTTGTTGGTTTGGCATTACGACTTTTACTTCTTCGTTTTATGAACCTCTTTGTTGCTTTGTGTCGTTTGCCGTGGTTGACGGCTTCACTCCGTACTTTTCGATTCTGTTTCATTCATGGTTGAATAGGGTTGAATGGCGCGCGATCAAAACATGAAACATGCCGTGAGGCTGAACCATACGGTTGCGCGCACCAACACGAACCTGAAACACTGTTTTCATGACCGGTTCGTGTTCGTGTTTCACCATCCTTATCGTCAGAGGCACGCGAACACAACATTCATCACCAGTTGGTCCAAGTTGGTCGTGATTTTTGATGGCACAAGATTTGAACGTGCGGAATGCGAAGGGATGCCTAACTTTTGGAGCGAAAATTCGAGAAAGAGGCAGTAGTGAATTCTCGTTTCACGTTCAGGTTCGTGTCAGCACGTCCATACGGCTGCACGAAAGCCAACTGGACACCAAAAATTTCGCGTCCGTCGATCCAATTTGAACGCGAAATTTTTTGTTTCGTGTGCAAACCGCAGGAAGATCAGGAAGAGCGCACGAAATATTTCGTGTCGTGCTCAAAATACCGCTCGTATGGACGGCAGTTCCGCACGAACCTGAACCTGAGACCGCCAAATCGGTTTCAGGTTCGTGTTCATGCTCACCGTATGGTTCGGCCTAAATAAAGAGAGCTTGAAGCTCTCACAACCCAACTCAACTTGAATACATTCTTAGACCTCTCCACATGGTTATTATCATATCCATCTCTTTTGCAGCCGTTGTTGCATTGAGACAGGATTGACAATGATGGCCGACAAACAGAAAGACTCTTCCCACTGTCTCTGACACCATCATCAAACCTACATCCTGGCAATTGTTGTTAACATTGGTGGGTTTGTTGCAACACCATTGCTTCATCCTGCCCGTTGTTGTAGTGATTGCTGTATCCCATCGAGATAAGGCTGACGACAATTGCCACTAACTAATTTTACAGTTTTCTGCACTATCCTCAATATTTAACGTCTATTGGGTTATGAGTCACGTCTTTACTCCGCCCATTATTGTTTGATAGAGAGCATTATTTGCTTATGGCATAGCAGCCAAGATTTGTTGCTGCAGCAGCGATCAAGAATCATAAGATTCTCTAAAATTCACATCATGAAAAGCACATTAATAGAACACTCTACTTGAGAAACATATATTTGGCGAGAGACAAAGAGCATCCGAAAATTTACATACATCACATCATCTCACTCCTATGTTGTCGGTACTAGTTCTAGTCATGTTTTGTCCAAGCAATAGGTTGATTCCAGCCTTAGTCCAATCGCAAGTTAGTTAGTAAGCTTACCTGATGGATGGAGACCAAATTGGCTGGCTTCAGTAATTCATGAAGATTTTTTGTTACTAATTTATGTGACAGGATAGCAAAGCTTTATTTTTTTACCCAACTTTTGTTACCTGTGATTACTTCAAAGTGAGCACAAAAGTAGGGTATGGTGCAAAATTTGACAAAATACATATTTGTTTACACCCTGAGGCAGGGTTAGTCCACTAATGGTATCTGCCAAAAATGGCTTACCCCTGTATCGGGAATAATGGAAAAACTGACACCTGCTAGGATAATAAAACACAAATATCCTATTATTTAAAGTGAAAATGTGCTGTGTTGATCAGTGTTGTGCCTGTTCTTGCCACAGCGTGGCTGATAATTATTCCACGGTCGATACATCCAAAATTAAATCATCCTTTCTTTTTACCTTGCTTCGTTTGCTTGCCTGCTTTTGAGGATACACTTCCAGTTGATGAAACGACCTTTGACTCTCTGATGCCCTCTCCATTGATGGCAACAACTTTGTAATAGTTTGTATCATACTTGGGCAACTCGTCCACATAGACCTCGTTGATTAAATGTTCAGCAATTTGTTCAAATGGCCCTTCTGGCGTACTTGAACGCAGAACTGAGTAACCTCTTGCGTTACTTGCAGCATCCCAACTCAATACTGACTGACCACTTATGCCAGCTTTTGAAGAAAGGGTAAACTTACCCGGGCGACTGTAAGGAGATTTTGCTTTGACTACAAAAACACCGTACAGAATGTCACTAACAAGAATATTCTCACTTGACAAGTATGGGTATGTCTGAGGCAGATGTAGAGGTAGAAAATAAGTTCAGGAATATATCATTCGATACTTCAAGAGTGGCTCAACTCACATTCCACGCGCCGTCCATGATTCCATCAATGACCGGATTTTCAAAGACCCCATCTCCATTTGGATCGCGATATGTTTCTGTCTTTCCTACCTCAACTGGTTGATATGGGTTGCTAATGTCGAATACACGAAGGCCTGCCTTGTAATATGCAACATACAAATAATTTCCACGAATCTCTCCATTATGGAGGGTTGCATCTTGCTCGGTACCATCAGAATACTGAAACGTCCCAATCATCTTAGGCTTGGTGGGATCCGAGATGTCGTGAACTGCAATGTCAACACGGTTGGCTTCTTCAAAGCAAAAGAGGTACCGCTTATCCTCAGATGCCCAGTTGCTATGAGCATAAATGCCAGAGATCTTTTCCGTGTGCCCAATGACAAGAGGCAAGTCATTGGTTGTCCAGTTTTCATCGACATCTACAGGGTTAGAAAAAGAACGGACGAATCAGCACTATGCATTGTGTTTAGAGCGAGCAAGATGAAACGAGATAATACTTACCTGTGATATCCCATATACGCTGAGTCCTGAAGCAACATTGGCAATTTTTTGATGAGACTTTATGAACTGAACAAAGACAACAATACATCTGCATCAAGATATACAACACACCTTCCAGATCCATCCGATACAATCAACAAATCTCGAGAATCAACGTCTGTGATAACAGAACTATCGTGGCAGTCGTAGCCCATACTTCCACCAGTCTTGAACAAAAACCTCGGGTTCATTGGGTTAGCAACTAAGTCATAAACACGACAACCCTCCTTGGCCATAGCAGTATTGAGGAACAGAAGGCCTCGGGCAACATTTATGGTATGTGTTTCTCCAGGAGTTTGTCCAAGATCTACAGCTAAGGCAGGATTCTCATCTACCGCATGGGCCTCAGCTCCTGACAAAGTTGACAAGTCAATGGCAAACAAGGTCGCATTTCCCCCGTCGCCATGGTTTCCTTGAGCACCGACATAGGCAAATGCCTTGTTGTTGAAAGTATCAACGTGAGTGGCTACATCTCTCCACACTCCTCCGCCGGGCATTGGTACTGAAATAAAATGTCGCACAAATTAGAGTGCAAAAGGAAGAGGATTTGATACGAATGAATATAACCTTCTCACCGAATTGAACTCTAAATATATCATCTGGATCAGTAACATCTAGAATATTCAAACCATCACCATGACATTGCAAAGCGTACTCTCTCGAACCTTATAGAATTGAAACAATGTCGAGGTTAGACATATCTTTTTACTCGAGACAATGTAAGAATACAGATACCATAGTTACCCATTGAATATATCAACTTACCTACGGAATAGCCCCATATCCCGTTGTAAAAGTTGGGAGCATCCAAATCCCCAAGCCCAAAAAGATCACTCCTTCCCAAACGAATAATATTCCCATCACCAGTATAGACTGATCCAACTGGGCCCTCCAACAAAGCAGCCGAGTTGCCTTCCGAAACACTAAGAGTTTCGTCACGAGGAGTCAATGCCCCCAGATTGAGCATTGATGCAATTACTTCAGCCGTTTCAAACTCCATATTATCTGTATCTACTGCCTTGTAATCTACTGCCTTGTAAAGAAACGATACGAGTGCATCCTTTACCTGTTTATTAGAGAACACTTCCCGCCGATGAAACCTCACATCGTCAACACTGGAATTATAATCCGGATAAAACTGCTTAATTATGTTAAGAACACCGTACTTCTGAGTTTCGCTCATGGCACCAAAGAACACCAGGGAGGCCAGGAACGATTCCAATGTTTGTGCCATTAGCATGCTGTTCATGTTAGCACCTGACACAACTGGCGTCAACGAGATTGAGGCGAGCAACGCCACTACTACTGTTGAAGAGAGGAAGATCATGTGATTGAGCTAACTTCTGGTATGTTGCTTCAAAAATTAATGAAGACAACATCTTCATCAAACAACTTCGTGATTTCGATCCTCGCGAGGTCGACGGTGGAGGTGGAAGGCGATAGACAGCATGTCCACGAGCCAACTTTAACCCCTATCAGTAACCTTATTTTCAATAAGTGCATAGGTTGATACTCCATGTGTAAAAGATCCTGATAGAAGCTGGAGGAACATTCCTCTGCTGGAGTCTCTAATTTTACTGCCACATGTGCTTTTTGCACACATAATACATCCACCGCCAATCACCACCGGTCGAAACATCAGATGCTATCATATCAAACCGGTGGTATCAACATGACAGCAATCGTCACCTTGTCAGTAGATCACTGGCACCGGACTCGTGGGGAGTAGAGTCTATTGTCATAACTATAGGTTTAGTTGATTGTTCTGTTAATTATCATTCAATAATAGCACATGTATCACAAAATATGAAATGATAATTCAGTGGCTTGTTGTCTTCTGCTTGCTCCTCACGACTATCTGGTTGTCGTCTGTCGTCATGAGCAATCACAGAATCTCCTCATGGACTTACACCAGTCGCCGTTGATATGCCATCTCATGCCATCATCACGGCTTCTCCTGTCCTCCTCATCACTGCAGAGCAGTTCTTTGCCATACAACTGGATATGTTTGCTGAGGGATTTGTGGAGATTGGATATGGCCGCAAGAGAGGTGTTCGGAGAGTATTCTGTCGTTTGTTGGCAGCCACATCACTGATTTCACAAATTTGCTTTTCCGTTCGTTTTCATCATTGTTGTTCTTTACATCGCTTCCATCTTTGTTTTGTCGTGGGTTGGCTGACAATGGGATGAAATTTGGTGGCAAGCTCAATGAAGAACATTTCAATGTCATCAGGACGTACCTAGTCAAAATAGAGAATGAACACAAGAAGATCCAATGTGCATGTGATGGATCAACATGAGGTGTTCAAGTACGTTTTTTAGATCACGTACATGCTAACAGCTTGGAATAAACCGGATCTTGTATTTTCTATGCCCAGGCGACAGCAGAAAACCTAGATGCTTGTTGTTGACACAGATGTCTCCAATTCATTTAATGAGGCTTCTCCACTGAAACAGGCCTCCTCTATTCAACAAGACAAAGCATTCAAGGAATGATGGAAGGCCGAGGTTCAATTCCGTATGGACATGTCATTTCCATACTGTCTGCTATGTAGAGACATCCTGAGTAATCATGACATTCAGGTGAAGCATGTTGATAAAATCCTACACAGAGACACAAAACTCATATCAACCATCGATGAACCTTGTATCTATAGTGGTATCTTTCACACATCTCGCATTCTGATCAAACACCAGGTAGATGATTTTACCTCTGCCACCAAATCCAGTTCTGTTGCAGACTCCTTCTATGATGCTCATGATGCAAAATTGTCAATGTTAATGAGACTGCAGGTTCTTATACCATGTACAGCGGTCTAGATGTATTAGAGTCTCCTTAACTTTCAAACCTGGTTTGTTATCTTAGCCACGGAATTCCCAGTACATACGACTCATATTCTTCCAAGGGGACTAAAGAACGGCTAAAACGCCATCTAGTCACCTATCTAACCGTAAGTCTAGGGGATTCACGGGTAGGCTCCGAAACACTTACTGCCCCATTTGCTCTACGGACGTGGTGTTTAGGAGTCTACCGTTTCTTAGGTGTGGAACTAAAATATTTCGTCTTACATAGATTTGTCATAATCTTGAAAATCTCTTCTACTATCTGAATATGTAGCTCCAAGGAATTCAGGGTTCAGTACTCCTTTGGAATACAGAGTACTGCAACCAGACCTAGCCCATTTGCTCCTTAATTACAGACAGATGAATCCAACTACAATAGAGAAATACAATTGAAAGAGGAAAAAATCCTGATTTTTGAATGAATACAAAAACAAACAATCCTAACAAAACTAATCTCTTACAAGTAACAACATCTTCTCCTACAATTCACTTGGTTTTACCACCAGAATCTGTACTAGACTTCAACAATTCATCCATAGCTCGCATCCTCGCCATCCGAAGCCTATCCGCAACAACTGCCCCACTGGAAGTCCCATCATTTGATCTCACTGGATTTTCATATGAAACAATATCAAGTCCCCGCTCTTTTACTGGTTGATCTTTATTCAATTCTGCACTAACATCTACTAACATTATTATCAATGGGCTGTCGCATACTCTCAAGAGCCTTCCTTCGAGCCATTCGAAGCCGATCCGCAACAATTGCCCCGCTTGAAGTCCCGTCATTAGTTCTTACTGGATTTTCATAGTCTATAACTTCTAACCCCCGTTCCTTCACGATATTTTGTTGAGTTATAGTTTGCGCAGAGTCACCTCCATCTGCATCATTAGTTTTCTCTTCCATCGGCAGAGATAGACCCTGAATCGCCTTCCTTCTAGCCAATCGAAGTCTATCTGCTACAATTGCTCCGCTGGAAGTTCCATCGTTACGTATTTTGGGATTTTCGTTGGAATGGATTGATATTCCGTGTTGTTGAATACTTTTGTGGTACTTTATGGATCTTTTTGGTGCTCCCTGCTTCTTTGGTGAGGTGAACTTTGGCACTGCCTTGATTGTTTTACTCTGCTTTGTATTATTGGAAGACATTCGTGCTTTGGCTTGTTTTAGTCTGTAGTTTGGATGGTTGTTTATTTGACAGAGTGAGATTTTTGGTGGGTTTTTGTCTTTGATTCTGCCGCCGTCGGTTGAGAAGCAGAGTTGACTTGTACGCTTACTTGCATCTCTAGAAAGAGACGAATTGAAAAACCTGGAGGGGATCATCACGGTTTAAAGAACACGGATGAAGGTGGGGAGTGAAGAGAGCAGGGAAGGCAGGAGACTAGGAGACAGAGATTAAAGAGCCAGGAGAGGGAGCTCCAGGATTGTTTCATGTGCTTTGGCTACTTTTGGCCTCATTCGGTCTAGGAATTGGAAGAAGAAGACTGTGGAAGGTAAAATCAATAAATTTAAATGAAAGTTACCTATCCAGTTTATATCATTTACCGACGTCAACAACTTGTTGCAACAAAACGAACAGAACCAACAGAACCATGTACGCCCCCTTCTCGGCGCTCCACCCATCCTCCTCCCATCTCACCAGTACAACTTCCAACCTCACTTCGGCCACCACTGCCGCTACAGAAAGCACTAGTACGATGGATGATGCTTCAGAGAATGGCTACGACGAGTGCAAACGTGAAGAGAACGAGGGTTCACTTGAAGAGGATTATGATTATGTAACTGTTGACGATGGTAAGTGACTGTTTGATCGATCACTCCATGAATAAAATATTGTATCGAAGAGGAGTGCTTTGTCTTTTGTCAACTTATAAAGCATTAATTAGCGAATTCTTATATGTTATTTTACACTTTTAATAGCAGATGCAACAGGACAAGCAACCCCGCTTTTGGGAGAGCAACAACAGAATGAACAATCAAATGCGATTCAAACAACCGACAGTGACAACTCAACAACCGACCTAACAAACATGAAGGCAGCAAACATCAATCCATCCTCACATCATGCAATATCAGATCTAGATTCCAAAATGCCCGCCAAACAAGAAGAAGCACCCCCACCAAAATCCAAACCACCCCACAAAATCAACAAAGACTCCCGCTTCCTCTGCTCAATCTGCCTCGAAACAGTCTCAGACGAACCAGTAGTCACACGCTGCGGACATTTATACTGCTGGACCTGTCTATATCAATGGCTAGAACCTGGAATGTTACTCAGCGAATACACTGCTGCATTCGGTCCTACATCACGATCACACACTAACAACTCTCGTGGAAGCGGATTGAACTTTTTAAACGATTATTCTAATGTCAATATAAATCATCGACCGTATAACCCGTCGGGGGGGAGGTATGTCGAGGGGAGGAGGTGTTGTCCCGTTTGTAAGGCGGACTGTACGGTGGATTCGGTGATTCCTGTTTATATTCATCATAGTTTGGGTGGCGTTGGATCTATGGATGATGGTGCTTCGATGCCTTCTGTTGCAGCTGCGGCTGCGTCTACTTCTGGAGAAAATCATTCACTGGAGAGAGAACTGAGGACACCTCGAGGATCACCGACTTCTTTAGATGCTGCATGCTCTTCGTTTGAGACTGATCCAACGAGCAATGTGGGATTGCGTCAACGGCGACGTGGACGTGCTTCATCTCCACAACCTACCACATTGCCCATGTCGGCAGAGCCTATGTTTGACAGTCCAGTCCTTGAGTCTTCCCATCCTGGCTCGAACAATACAAGCGGTGCACTCAATGACACTCCCATCCATCGGAATGGAAGTCAAATCAGCACCAATAGAGAAGAAAGATTACAAAGCAACGAACCAAGCCAAGTCCCATCCCGACCAATCCCCACATCCCCATGGGTTACCAATCGAACCCTCCGTCCACCCAGCAACTCAACTCCACAACATCCCAATGTGCAAGAACAAACACAACCCAACAATGATACAACCATAGGTACATCTTCACCATTCCGAATGGCCCTCCGACCAAGACGGCAGCATCCACCTTTTCTCTCTTCTTCTCATAACAACTTTAACTCTCACCATCATGCGGGATTAACTTCGGTATTGATGGGTATTGTCGATACCATTGATAATTATGCAGCTTCTCATGCCTCTCGTAACAATGAAACGCCTTCAGGAAATAACCGCACAGTTCCTCAATTGCATCGATCAGATGGTGGGATTGGGGGTATTGGAAGAGTTTCGGAACGACAAATGAATCAAGATGAATCGGTGCAGAGTGAGGTGATGAATGAGGAAGAATCGTCGTTGGAAATGGCAAGGGAGTTTTTATCGAGGTTGTTGTTGATGTTGGCTTGTTTTGTGGTTTTGTGTTTGCTTCTTTTTTGAGGTTGTGTACTTTGTTGATTACATGTTTGGTTGGTACCTTTTAGACAATTGTAATACTTGTGCTGATAAGGGATACTTATTTTCATTTATGGTGTACAAATCAAATATATGTTATTCCATGCAACCAAGAGATTATGCAACTTCTTGGCCTTATGGTATTCACCTTCACAGCATGCTTGAATAGAACTGGGATTTCACCATATTTTTTGCAACCTTCTAAAAGAATGAGTAACAGATGTTGCATTTCCACATGGAACTCCACAGAGGCAGAGTGAAATTAAGTTGGTTACACCTCACTCATACTCTGAGTTCTACACTACAAGAGGTGGACAAGAGCAAATCAATTAATTGAACAAATAATTTACATATCAGACAAAAGTCAGCCACTGAGCTGAGGCAGGTGATTTAGGCAGCAGCTGTGACACCAATTTTTGATGAAAACAGAGCTGTTCAAGTGTTCTTAATATTGCTGCCATTATCTTTTGGAATTGATAAGCATATGAAATGACAAAACGTGTTGATAAGAGGACAAAGAATGCAAAGCTCTGGAGAATCCGGCTCTCCGGAGGTGTCCAAAAAATTCACGGTGAAATCCTGTCACGAAATTTTCTTTTGATTAGGACCGTATTAGTAGCCCGATCAGTGACAGTTGGAGACAATCCCAGACTCGAGACTGCCGGAGGTAGTTTTGGAGACAGTTGGAGATGGTTTGGATTTGGAGACAGTTTAGGAGAAGATTTGCGACACAGTTTTTGGCGACAAAAAAAACAATTTTGAGAATTTTGTTTCTTTTTTTGAATCCCATACATAGTATCTTTTTCTTTACAAGATTGGTTAATTCGCTAAATGGTTAAACTTGGGATACCTTTTCCTTCTTGTGTATCACAAATGATACCCTTGTGATTCACTAAGATGGCTGTGAGTAGTGAGTAGTGACTGTTTAGGTGACATGGAGATGGTTTCTAATCTGCTAAATTAAGAACTAACTAAATGGAAAATGTCTTTGAAATCATGTGTATCACAAATGATACATACCTGTTCGATCAGAACATAGACGACGTATCCTTTGATTTGACTATTGACATAGTGATGGTTTTGGTGAGGCATGGTTGGTCTGGTGAAGGTCAGTTTTGGAGACGATTTTGGAGACTGTTAAGAAACAGTCACCGAGACAGTTCGAGGAGGTTTGAGACGGTTGATTCCGAACAAAGAATTGAAGCGGGTATACTTGTCGCTTGTTGAAGCCCAAATTTTTGTGTAAAATTATTAAATTATGCAAACCCATTCGAATCCAAAATGACCACGGTCCGGACTCTCCTGACAAAGTAACAGTTTCCAAGTGATTTGCAATCTTCAAAAATCTAATTTATTTATTCCTTTTAATCTTTACAGCTTATTCTAGAGAGAACAGCATTAAAATGACCATTTACTGATTATGAAAAGGTGAAGTGTTTGGAGTCTCCTGACAAAGTAACAGTTTTCAGGTGATTTGCGATCTTTGGATCTCTGCAAAAATCTAATTTGTTTAATCCTTTTTTGTCAAATTTCTTTGGTAAAATCTTTACAGCTTGTTCCAGAGAATACCATTAAAATCACCATTTACTGATTATGAAAAAGCAAAGTGTTTTAAACATCACAGTCAGTGAAAACAAATCTTTTGCCAACTATCTGGGCTGCTTGACATAAATAATTCCCTTATAGTAAGTTACAAGCTCCAGCTGAATATAACAACTTGGTTTCTTACTACCCTGGTTACACATCTTCACCGTTTTGGAACCAAGTTGTTTCCATGTTCTAATCATGATGCTGTGCAACTTGTACCCAGCTGGTGCCTTATGTGGTCTCGCACCCGTGACTCACTGTTAGTACCCGACAACAACTTATCTTAGCTTGTAACTTGGAAACAACCAGTTCCAACTGCAGAGTTATTTACAACATTAGATAAATAGAAACAAGAAACAAGGCACAGACATTGACGTAGAGAAAATCCACATGTTGAAGAGGTATAGAGGGTCTAGAGTTGCTGTTCCTTTTTTCAGTTACATAATGAAAAATACTTGAGGTACGATGACGTCATTTGTATCTTATGATGTCACATGGCACCTACACATCACCAGGTGCCTAAGCTTTAGTAGGCAAAAATTGTATTAGAGGCAAAGATGAGGTTTTCAAAGAGGTATAGAGAGTCTGGAGGGCTAGGTATGAAAATCATTTAGAAAAATTTAGGAGGCAAAGAGGTTCATATGACCAAAGCAGATTCTTCAATGTCTTGTCTGAAAATTTTCTTACGTCTGCCCCTTACAAGAAAAGCAACTTTTATTGTCTAAGCTTCTGTTTCTGTCCTGATATATGAACCATGATAATGTTAAAACAATCTGCCAGTGCAATGAAAATCTTTTATTTGAGCAGAGATTAGATTGAATTATAGTACATCTTGCAAAATTATATCACAACTACCTTACTGTATCGTATTACAATGTATGAATTGATTAATTTCATTTCATTCATTAGTAGTTTAAAATAATGAATTAATGAACTTAATATCCCCCAAGCAGGAAACCCTGCCAAATTGGCAGGTATGGGTCTCAGACTTTATCGCTGAGAGCCGAATCCTGCCAAATTGGCAGGATTTGCGTTTAATATTGAGTTCCTACGCATAGCGGCTGGAGTCGCATCTTCCGTTAGGTGGAACAGAAATCCATCACAGAATTGACTTTCTCAACACCAATCTTTTTCGATAAATTCCTTAAAGGTTATTACATTAAAATGTCATGATCTTAGATACCTAGGCTTTATTTTAGTGTCAATTCTCATGCGTGCGTTGAGACGGCTCATCATTGTGTTGGGATCGTCAAAGAGCCTGCAGTGTGCGACGAACCGAACCACAATCAAATGATCCATGTTGGGATCGTTTGACGGCTCCTACCAGCACCTGTCAAAAAGTAGCCGATTCTAGTAAGAGTGAGTGCCACTTTGAAGATGACGAGAACACCTGCAATGCCGGTTCCGATGTAGGCACCATTCAGCTACGCCCATGCCACCTAACGTCGAGTTGTTGAGAAAGATGACAGTGACAGCTGAACAGGTTCTGACATTTCCCTCTTCCTTCCACAGGCGGCCTCCTACCGGCCATAGACTTAACAATCAATCTGCGGCGCGACTGGTC
>JALLAY010000119.1:0-20747 GCA_036939635.1 Cyclotella baltica | reverse complement strand
CCTGACGAAAAAAAACTTAAGGTAACACATCATCGATTTTACTCATGCTTTTTGGTTAAAAGCGTATCGGCCGAACATGACGTGTTGGAGCATTTATAGATGCGTGCCAGTCATCACAACAAAAATACACAATATTGAAGTTGTAATGTACGTTGCACCATTATCTTTTGAATTGAATTTCTCGCGTAAAATGCCCACACGAATTTTGTTATAAGAAACGGAAACAATGTAACAATCAACCATTGAAGTAGAAATGAGTCGAGATCAATGAACACAATATTTTGAGTTAGATAAATATTCATATTTATTTAATGTTAGGAACCATTTTGCTCAATCTCATTAACAGTGAAGGATATTATAAAACCATATCTGAATCCGATGGTACCTGACAATTAATGTACAAATGTGAAAATAGAATGCAGTGTATACTCAATAACCATTATTAATGCTTTAACAATATTATTATGTCCACTACTTTAACATTTCAATTATTTACTTTTGTTTGATACGTTCAATTTACAATCAATAATAGACCTTAGGCTCGGTGTATTTGTTCTGCTGGGCAAATCAAGAGTGGGTTGGTCGTTACATGGACCGGCGACTTAAGGCATGGCCACTGTAGGCTGCATATTAATAATTGACGGCAGAGTGCCATGGTGGCAACAGGGTGGATGTGCGAATGATGTCACGGGTGGGGTGAGTGGTAAAAAACAGTACATTTGAATTGGACCGACTGATTTCTCGTCTACATACAGGAATTTTATCTAGTTTGTATATTCAAAGTCAAACGTACTATATCATACTGTATCCGAGCTCGATACTTCAAATTCGTGTTCAAAGATGGGAGAGGCTATGCCGCATGCGCGGTGCCATGTGGTGTAGCCTCTCATGTAGAGTGATGCCGGTGCATAAATTATCTAATGATTGGCTTCGGATCAAATTTGCTTTTCACTCATCAGTTTTTTGCCAAGCCTGTCTCCCAACCAACCATGATGAGCTTTGGCAAGATCTAAAACTTTCTTTTTAGCTCAATTCTTCTTGCCCAAGCTCGGATTGAAAATTTTGGTTTTGACCATGTTCTTAGTCTTGATTTGATTAAAAACACACTGGTGATATCACTTCACACATTGAACTTATTTTTACCTTATTCTAGACACTCAAAAGTGGGTCTAGCGTTCATCTGTGCTTTTTGTTATGGCAGACAACCTTTTGTTGATTGACAAGATATAGCTGAGCATATTCATCCCCGTCGTTGTGTCATGAAACAACAAGAGCTTAGATGTAAGCATAGCCAAGCCAACTTTTTTCTGCTCCATGTGGAAGAGTTGTAGTGACAGGTTGCCTTGAGGCAACTCCTCCATTTTGACAAAAGCAATGCTCTGTAATTCTACCTTCCAAAGCATTAAGAGAGTGTCCGTGTTTTTCTTACTTTCCAGTATTAAAAGATGTTCCAGTGTCAGGATGAAGTAGAAATGTGCATCCGACAGAAAAATCATGTAATCACCAATGCCTTTCAGATCACCATGCAACACACAGCCTTCAAACAAATGATGTCCCTTCCTAACTCTAGAGAGGCAAGCTTTTCCTCTGTTATTTCCCTTTTCATACTCAACCAGGACTTCAGAGTTGTCTTGCTGTGCAAAAAGACGTGGCGCTCTGGCTCTTGCATCGGTTTCTGGTTCATTGAAAAGAGAGTCAAATGAAGTGAAGAACGACAATACTTGAGTTGCTCCTTCTGAGATAAACGAAGCTACATTGTAGATTACACTGGGTGTCTTTTTCTTCGAGTGTACAACATAAGTTCCTTGCATGTTTGCTGGTGATGGCAGAATGGAGTTGAAGGCTATTGACGCTTGATCATAAATACTATTGCAAATCACTGATAAGCTTTGTTTTGTCGTGAAAATAAAGGCACGGACTACAAACATTGGCCTGAGTGAAAGGCCAAACAAGAATCTCCAGATATTAAAATGATGTTTAATGCTCTGTAGATGCTCATTGACACTTCCATAAATGTGACTTTTTGAGTATGAAGGAAAGCGCACTGGCAATGCTTCGAACATGAAAGCTGGACTTAGCCACGATGTCAAAAATGATGATCCACAATATGATATATCGGCTTTCAATCCTGATATGTTGAGTTTCTCAATGTAATACTTGTGCTTTGGCTTGGGTGAAATATTTAAATCATCAGGAATGACGAGGTTGGGGGCGTTGAAGGTATTTTGCATAGATTCTGTCTGCACTTTGGATGCATTTGCTGAAGTATACATAATATGTGCATCATTCCGATGTGATCCTTGAATGTTGGCATCGGTATTGAGGGGTGAATAGGTAACTACTTCTTCCCTTCCCGAATTGAGTAGCTTTGTAGCGGTTTTGGTCATTTGGATGAGGAAGCCGATCAATGATCCATCAACCTTAAAAATCAACTTCCCAATTTGAATAGAGGCATAACGCAGCAGTGTGATTTCTCTTCCTGCAGCATCCCTCACTTCTCCAGCCCACGCAATACTGACGGCATCATTGTGTTTTGGGACTCTCTCAACTTTAAGCAAAACAGGATATGGTGTGATCCAGAGACTATAGTCGGCCAAAATGCGCCCAACTGACAATTTCATCGTAATACATTCATTAGCAACGCAACGGTGCAGTTTCAAGTCTGAGAGAGACAAGTAAATGAGCTCTTGAGGCTTCCAGTCAATAAGACTAACTCCTGCATCAATGCACACAGAGCATTCATAGTGTAAAAGAGAGGACATTCCTTCATGTACACTTGTGTTCTCCGTAATCATTGGCAGTGAAGAATCCGATATTCTAAGAACCCGTGTTGGTCCATCTGCCACAACTGAAACTTTGAATAGAGGGTGTGGTGTTGCAATCTCTGTTCCTGGCGCAAGAAGATCTAAGTAAAAATGGCCTAGTGATTCTGATGCATTTGGCTGCTGTCCGAAATCAATATCTGCGAGAGCAACAGTAATATACCGCTTCTTGCATTCAGGCTCATCCCATGCACTTAAACAAAATTGCGTGAGTTTATTTTGATTTATAAAATGAATGACAGACTAAACACACATGAATAGAAATAGATCAAAAAAGCTTACTAGTCGGCCTGGTGGTATGGGAGTACTGTTGTAGAATCGGCCCATTTGTTGAAAATTGAACTCATGATACTAGTTTGTTGTGCAAATTGAAGTGGAGCTGTGGATAAATTTTCTATCCGAAATGATGTTGCCCTTGATAATCTAATGACAACAGTTATGGCAGGTCCTGATTTTTTGTTAAGTTCGATAGTAACTATCAGAGCCTTTCCAATCAATTTATTCCTTAATCTCAGTGCAATGTCGCTCTCTTGGCGGGTGAGACTGACTAGACCTATAGAACAAATTTGCAAGTATGAGTGACACAGACATGCCAAGATAACGAATAAAGCAAGACGTTTACTCACCAGAATAGGACCATCCTTGCAAAGGTGCAATGTGTCCATGATTAGTACCAAACCTATATCAATGTGTCAGAACTTTTACCAATCAATAGAACAAAAAATGCACTTACCCATCTCCTTTGGTCTGAAGAAAGATACGTCAATAAAGCTACATGTTGATATAAATCCGACCAAGTCAAACATTTCCTCACCTCAGACGAATAAAGCCTTTGTCGTCAAAGTGAAATGGTGTAGGCAGTCTGTTGTTATACACAACTAATGGCTTTTGTTTCTTCCAGTTCCCTCCTTTGACTGTCGAAATGACTTCAATATCAGTCGGTAGTTGATTGACAAGAGAATATTGATTGTCAAGCTCAATCACTTTATCAGCAAGCAAAGTGGATATAAAGTTGATGTGAGAATACAAAGGGTCCAATTGTATATAGCATATAACAATCAAAGCAAATCACCTGTCGTAAGTTTCCCTCCATATAACTGAGGCGCATCATATATTCTCGCACACAAAACAAGAGGGCGTGAATTTTGAGCGTATGGTCTTGGAACAAATATACGATCACACACATTCCCAGATTTGATCAATAGTGATTTGGACCAAGGTGATGTGTATTGCTGGCCTCCTGATTGTCGAAAAGATAATTTTGCCGACTTGCCACTCATGTAAATAGAAGCCGTGGTTTTGTACCCCAGTACTTTAGATAGCCCCATGTGTCCTCCGCATCCTTTTTGTTGTCGCAAAATTACATTGCCGCACAAAAACTCTAGTCTCTGCCCTGATTTGTCAACCAAGATTGATGGCACGTAAATTCGAAACATCCTAGCAGCAGAATTGCTTTTGTGTATCTGATCTAACAAACCATCATCTGAGATCCCAGCACAATTCAACTCAATGCAAATGGATAATTGGAGAGAGACTCCGTGTTTATCAGTCAGGAAGAGTCGACTGCTACATTGATGTGTTTCAGGAGTTAACAAAGCCGATGAACTCCATTCTGGAAATGTGCCACAGTCGTCAACAATCTTGATTCGGAACTCTATCTCATCTTTTTTCCTTGCAAGAGGGAACTGAATTATACTGCCACTAGCTGCTTTACCAATATTCACCCAACTTCTTGACTGGTTTTCGTTATTTGATGCTCCTGGTTGGCTGATTCGTGTCTCAATCACAACTGGGAAAGGGAGATGATTTCTAATAAAAAATGAAAAAATCTATAAGCAGACAATGCAATGAACTCGTATGCAAATTTACGCTGACCAACACTCACAGAAATGAATTGGCAGCTTGAAAAACAACAAGCTGTTGCTCAGGTTTAGTGGCAGTCCCTGAACGAAGAGAACCAACTTTGATGGAGCAAACACTCAAAAACACATTGTGAGATTCTGAAATGGGTAAGGCAAGTTGTGTGTCTTCAAAAGGTGTTCGTTTTTGAGAATCTTGAGACAGAGCCGGTAGTGGTACTTCAACTAATAAGGGTTGCTGCAGTTGGATGGCATTATTATTGGCAACAGCACCATACCACAGAACCCTCCTGTCCATCACTTTTGTGGCTAAATCAACTGGAAGAGGGATTGAATTTGAATTTTCTCTATCCGCCTTTGGCAACACTGTCGTGTTGAAGATTTCTTCAGAATTCTCTTTGAGCATTAACTGCAGAGGGATTGTCGAGGCATTGAGAACCCAAACTGGACTCTCAATGGACACAACTTTGGCAGTGCCAATCAGTTGAATTCTGGGTGTACCACAATGAGATGTTTTGGTAAGAGAGACAAACATTAGGATATGAATATGTCTCGATTACTCTTACCGGACTATCACATAGCTTGCCTTTGCTTGCGTCTCTGAACACTTGATAGCATACCTTCTAGCTCCAACTAGATCGACACTAACTTTTCCTATTGCTCTCAGAGAAGGTGAATTTGAGTCTCTATACAACTCAAAATTTATATATGAACCGCGAGGAAAGCCCATGATGCCGAGCTCTTCTTTTCCTCCTGGCTTTACAACTCCAAAACTATCGCTTGAACCAGCATCTCTCCAGCTCATTGTCAAGCCTGTTTTATTTTGAATGTAATGTGGTGAGATGTGGCTATTGTATTTGGATCGTTCTGAGAGTACCAAACCAATATTTTCAATGAGGGCTCCAGTCAAATTTATGTTCAGCGGCACAGATGCCCCTTGCGAAAGCAAATGATTGGCCTTCCCATTCGAAATCGAGAAGGTTGCAGAAACGTTATCATTCATTGATGAGACCTTATGAATGAATTTTTCTTTGGGGTAATAAGGGGGAGACTGGGAGTGATGTGGCAGTGTTGAAGGGTGGATTGCCAGCTCTAAATGCTTTGGTACTATGATACTTTGGATATGATGACAAATGTCTAATCCATTTTGTGGAGAAGTTGATGTTGAACTGTCCTCGTGGGGAGTTTTTTCTTCATTTAAACTTCTGTGAAGACATTCTTTTATGAACCGACCGACTCTATTTGTGTCACTTGCTTTTGCCATATTGAATTCCTTATTCGATTCTTGTTTCACTATTTCTTGTTCAAATGGTTGCATTCCAAGTGCCTCAGAGATGTTCACACAAGCTTGCATGTTAACACTCCAAGTTTCAACTAAGGGTTCCCAAAGTACAAGCCGGCGGTTGTGATAATGTGCGCTGAAGTCAAAGTCTAACCAGGGTGAAAAATAGATGTACGAACTTGTCGAGTGGGTCATTCTTTCATCATCTATTCTGATACCACCAGAAGAAGGACAACTTAACATAGACGCACCAAACCGGAGGGCATTAATTTTTGCTTTCATGATTGGGGATGTGACTTCTTTGGCATTGCTGGGGACACATGTTACTTGTATACCTGCTATTCTCACAGAAGAAACAATCATGGAATCCTTCAGAAATAAGTACACTCTCTCAGGTATTTTAATTCGATTTGGTTGCACCTCGGTTTGAGGTGTATGTTGGATTGGGGATGTAATTTGAAGAGACAAGGATTCCAAGTCATTCCGTTTTGGCACAGGATCTTTGAATTTGCCCTTTCTTTTTAAGAGAGGCAGTAGAGTTACCTCAAATGTGTCAGACAATCCATGACTACTTTTGGCAGCATGCCATACAACATTAACTTCACCCAAGGTCAAATGGAGTCCCAATGAACAAAAGATATTGTCTGACTGATCTAGCAGCAATATTAGTGATGAAGCAAACGTATAGATGAAGGGAGATACTATTAGCTGCTCCTGGCATTTTTTGAAAATGACTGGGAACCCAGATGGCTCTAAATTGGAGTGTTTGGGTGCTTGTAACATGAACCCAGTCCTTGTCAAACAAAAGTTTGCTTTAATGTTCCCCTTGAATATGATAAGCTTGCTCTCCACGCATGAGCTTTGCACATTCGAACCAAGTTGGGCCAATTCATGGTCAGGTGATGCAGTCTGGTAGACAGTGCCAATGGCTTCTCCCTCAAACTCTTTCAAACTCAAGCTGATGTTCACTTCATTCCACTGAAGGCAAATAGTGTTTAATACCAATTCTTTATTCTCAGAATACAAGTGAACATCCTGTGATGGCAGCACCAAATAAAATCCATCACATGAAGCGTTGAGGGTGAAGGATGATCTCAATTGCCTCATTTTTGCAACCATGTCAATTGAATTGCCTTGAACTCCAACAGGTTCTTTGTGCTTTCTGTTTGAATTGGGTGCTGCAAAGAAGCGACTTGCCTGCTTGATAAATGATGGATTGATGGCTATGTATGACATCCCAGTTTTCACTGAGAGATCAAGCAACTTTTCTGTACCAACTGTACACTTCATCGCGACGGTGAAAACAAAATTGGCTTGAGTAACTTCGCCGTGGCTGTCGTCATTCGCGATCAACGTTGTATATAATATGGGAAAGGTCAATAGTTGTTCTGTGAAAAAGATTCCAAAGTCACAAGCTGCAATTCTGATGCTAGTCTGTTGAGCATCTGAGAGAAAGTCAATCTTGATTGCTTCAACTAAAACTAAAATTTCTGTGATTGCTGCGTTGTTCGTGCCAGTGCATGTTGATGTCATTGAAGCAGCAGGGATGTTCACGCATATAGATATACCACGCTTTTGCTTAGATGAAGATGATTTTACAGCTTTGTTAGATCGTGCTGTGGAGAGGTTGGTTTTTGGCTTTTGCATTTGCCACACTTCTTTAACAAAGGCAAACAGTGATGGTGATGTGTTGAACAAGAGCCGGGAAGTTTCAACGGATACCAATAAATCTAATCCTTCTAACAGAGAGAGCGGAAAGTTGATTGTTGAGGTTTCCCCAGACCATGAGTGGGGAAGATCAAGTGCTCCAAGTTCTGTATTTGATGGTTGTATCTTTAGCATGCATGGTTCGACCATTGCACTGATTGATAGAGTGAATGGCTCTACAATATTTGTGGTCAACTCGACTGATGATGATGCATTCAACACTGCATAGGATCTCAATGAGAGGTCAATGCAAACATTTCCACTCTTCATTTTATCCGGCTGTACAAAGAATCGTAACGAGTTGGAAATGCTAAGATGGCTGCCTGGATCATTGTGCATTGGAGATGAATAGCTATAGTTCTTTCCCGGGAGAACAATAATGCATTCAAGCATGGAGAAATCAAATCTCCAGCGAATTGGTAGATTTGATGTTGGCGGTTCGCAGTGACCTTCATCCTGTGCTTCTGGTGTAAACATTGAGGTGGGGGTTGAGGGTGAGGAGTTGGATGTCATCATTTTTGCAGAAGATACAATACGGGTGATGTCTGGAGATAGTGTCAGCACCATAGTTGACTGGCATCTAATACCAACATGTAAATTTAAGCAAAGTGGACTCCCATTTCCTTCTTCAATACAATAAGAAGCATCTTGGTCCTCAGACTCAATGCACCACCCGCCACTTGTTTCTCTCTTACAGAGTTGAACCCTAAGCCTTGCTTGGATGAATTGATCGAAAGAAGTCTGGCACCCAAACAGTTGACGTATTTGATTGTCCTAAAAAGAATGATGGGGTTGTTAGCAAATACTGTGAAGCAGTAAAAAACAAGAATGATGATGAAAATACCTTGACCTTACATTAGACAAATCGTGAAGTTGAATATTAGATATCCCCAGATCAACTTGACCCCTTGATTTGAGCAGTGAGCATGACGAAAGTTGACGAGTGAGTCGTACATGTATTCCTGTCAGCGTCAAGAGGGAAGTGGTGGTGTCATCTATGAGGCAGACATTCAATGAAATGAAATGAATGTCAATGTCAAGTGATTTCTGTGTCCCTATGGCAGCACCAGCCACATCACTAAATCCCATAACGGCCTTAGATAATTCGGTTATGACATCAAATGTTTGCTGCTTGGGGTGTTGCGTTGCATGCTTTGGCTGTAAATCAACTTGTAACTCTTTAAACTGGGCCACTGTGTTGATAAATGAATGTGCTGCCATCTCAATTGGTCCAACAGTGAGACTGAGCTTTGTTTTTGAACATGGTCCTGACTTTAACTTGCACTGTCTTCGTTCTATTGCAATGCAAATGAAGCTCTCGTCATCGATCTTTATTGCTCGTCTGGCAACAGCAGAATCATTGAGATATCCACACTGAAGAATGGTTCCGAGATTTGGTGACGAAGCAGAGGCTCGATCTAAACCAAATCGGAGGTGCATATCCAACTGTCTATGGTGGACTGAAAATGATAGATTTTTGCAAAGAAAACAAAAAATCTCGTGTCTCTTGAATTCATGCCCCTCTGTTAATGATTCATCAACACCCATCACATTCAATGCAAAGGATGATAACCTGACATCAAGAAACAAATTATCTCTATTCAGTCTAGAAAGACTGTGGTGTCCTGTTTTTGCTGGAGATAATGCTGTGGCCATTGAGATATCCCGTGTTTTTCTAGCTGTAATTAATGCCTTTGCTCGATACAATATATCCTGCTGTGCAATCAAATCATTATCTTCGCTGCTGTCATTTTGATGTTCTGGCTGATTATTCGTTGAATTCGCATTTGCAATTTCTTGATAGCATGCATTAAGGGTCAGCAACTCGGCTAGAAAGAAACAAAACAAAAAAGTGAGTTGCAATATTGCTCACAAAAATGAGTTGCAAGTGATGTGCCATACCTTTCAATCGCAATAGATGCGATCTCAATTTCCGCTTTTGGAGTCTGCGGCGCTTGATGTCGCTTTTACTTGCTTGACTCCAGTTGTCACGGTACATATCAACTGCACTCTTTATCTTTGCCTTTACTTGACCAATATCATTCTCACCTAAAATAGGGAAAATGTAAATGGAAGTTGAATTGTAAGAAAGAACAAGGAGAGAATAGGTTGTAGTAACCAATGATATCACATACATTTCTGAATGTCCTCTAGAATTGCCTTTATTAGCTCTTCTTGGTTATCCAGGGACACAGCAGAATGAAAAGAATCGTCATCACCACTTATTCGACTGAAGGAAACTGACCGTCCACGTGACGGCTCTAGAGACTCATCCAGTTTTGATAAATTCTCTGCACTTAGGTATACCTTCTTTTCTCCTTCGGATTCCTCTGAAATGGATGGGAAACGGTTCCTTCGTAAGGACGAACGGGCAACAGATGTGTCATTTGTAAATTCCCCAATTGATTCTGTATCTAATGACCAATTTTGTGACAACCACTGATCGGCATCATCAGGTTGAAAATCGCTGATTGCATCAAGAAACTCCTCTTCATTTACTGAGGATTCATCATCGCCTAAAACTGGCTCACGCACAGCCATAGTTGGAAATAGAAGAGATCCACTGAAATGATTGTGAGTGGTTAAGTGCTTGGTCGGCATGTTATTCGCATTTTTCATACTTTTGAGTAGAGTGTCTAGGCCACGAATGATTTCTTGAGACAGATTTAAGTTGATACGATCAATTACACAAGACACTCGTAGTCTGCACAAGCTGTGGTCTGATGGAATGGTTGACTTTGCTATCCGAGCTTCGCAAACTGGGCCGGCAAAGATAGTTGAAGTTGTATGCATGTTTGGGTTTGACATCATAGAGACTACAACTCCCTCTAGCCTGAGCTTAAAATAGTCGTAAAAGCATTTGATCAGCTCTGTGTTGTTTGGAGCTGACGCACCTGCTTCTGTGGCTTCCTCGTTTTCTGCTACAGAAAACAGCTTCAGCTTACTGTTGCCCATTGACCATCCCCGCGGCCTCTGTCTTTGACCGCTGTCGATAGATATTGCACTTAGTGAGCCATTCAAAGAGGATGTATCGTATGGCGATTCAAGTATGTTGGAGATATCAAAATCAGAACCTGGGGTTGGTGGTAAAAATCCAGGAGACGCTTCTTTTCTGTGTGACTTGAATAGATTGTTCTTGCTTTGATTCCTAAATGATCTGTTGCTGTTTGATAAGTGATGATTCAACTGCCAGTTTTTCTCCTTGGTGTATCTTTCTACCCCTGCAAGTTGTTCAGTCACAAGTTGTGCATGGCCAAAATCAATGGTTAGTAGTGTTTGGCTTCCATTGCTGATAACGACTAGAGGAGATTTCACAATGACGTCCATATCAAGTTTCCTTCGCTTGTGCAGCGCCCTCTTGGCTTTTGCAATCAATGACTTTTTTGCTGACGTCCACGAGTTACTGTAGGCAGCAGATAAATCTTCCCAAAAGGCGCCATCAGTTAGCAAAGACTCTGTCTTGTGAGAAGGTAATGCGAAAACTTCTTTACATCGCCGAGGCCAATCAAATCCAGAATTATTGAGCAGTACTTTCATCTTCTCGAATGTCAAAACAATTGAAGCATCATAATCAACTCCTGGCGGATGCCACATGAAGCTCAGATTAAGCAGTGGGGAGTCATAGTTGGTCCATTTAGGTTGATTGCCTACAGTATCTTGCTCATTGAGATCTAGTAAAATGTGAGGGTTGTCAGTAGTTCTTGAAAAGACAACATTGTGACCTCCATTTGGCATGTGCTCTAAACCCATGCAATCATGAACAGAAGCCTCAAAAATGACTGAATCAAAATTCTCCAGTAACAGGCATTTGCTTTGGATAGTTTTGACTGAAAGGTCAAAGACTCGTTGACTTTGGGTAGAGAGTGACAAAGTGCCTTGATTGATAACAGCTGTCAATGATAGGACCACAGCTAGTTCAGTGTTGTTGTTGTCGGCTTTTCTCTTTGAATCCTTCTTCTCTTCTTCTCTACGTTTGACCGCGTCCTCTTCCTCTTTCTTCTCAAGGTATGCAATCAATCGTGTATACTCCTCGTCCAAATCATCAGATGTGACAATCCGTCGCAGAAATCGAGTCAAGCGATATTGAGAATCTACAGTTGTATCAGTGGGTGCCTGCTGTTTTTGTCTCTTTGAATGAACCGCGGCACGGAATAGAAGGATATCGCTAACAGTGAGTTCATGGTCTATTGTTGCATTTTCAATTGCTCTCATTTCCTTAAACTCTTCTGCTGTCAGTGCCAACTTTGCTTTGATTGGCTCAGTCACCTCCCCTTCATTGGCATCCTTGCTCTCATCGTCACCAACAATAACTGCATCATCTCCAACAACTCCATAATCCAACCAACGCTCATACAAGCCAATATATCTCTTTCTCAACTCTAACCGATCATACCAACGCACCCAACTCCACCCACCTCTCTCCACATTGCTTGCCTCCCGTAATTCTCTACGCACCACTCTAACAATGTACTTCCACCACTGCCGGGGATTGCTTGAAACGGAAACAGTGGGCCTATAAAATCTATGTCGAACCAGTGACTTGTGGTGTTTTAATCGAGCCTGAAGGGATACCAAATGACCAATGGAAGATGATTCAATCCCCAGCTGAAATTTGGCAACAGTAGTCTCTGCCCTCAAAGTTGCCCTGTTGTACCCACTACCATCTTTATTGTTTGGTTTAGCCAGCACTGCAAGACTCGTCGCGTCAGTTGGGTACAACAAATATGTATGCCGCAGTCGATTGATGACGTTTCGATTGAAAGAACGGGGGCGCCGTCTTGGTATAGAGGCATGCATTGAATGAGAGAGTAAAACGGGTTGATCAGACATGGTTTGAAGTGGAAGTACTTCGGGTGAATGTAGCTGAGTAGAGGCCGTGTTGTCACTGTCATCCATGGCATTGCAGTATATTGAGAGTTGGTTGACTTGCATTACTTTTCGTGCCAGCACTTTTTCTAAAGAGTTCTTTCTCTTTTCTCTATTAGGTTTGTCTTTGTCGGTTGCACTCGCAGTGGTTGCCTCTTCTTCCGACTCTGAAGTAAGATGCAAGCTCTCCAGAGTCAAGCCAAAACAACACGGCCGAAAAGGATCAGACTCAAGATCTTCCAACCGAATATGCACGTTGCGGATATGAACCTGTAATCTATTCGTCATATTGTCAAAAAATTCATTGAGAAATGTCTCTGACAGCAGACGATTCTTGACGTAGGATTTGAAGTACGATGAGGATGAATCAGCAGTTGTGTCAGTGCCGTCAGCAACATAAGCCATTGCAGCATCCAGCTCTTTCCTCCTCTGCATCAATTGAGACTCTTTCAATTTATCATCATGAAATTCATAACGTGTGTTGACCAACAAATACATCCCATCCAACACAACTACAATTTCTGCCTCTGATCCTGCCGAGCTGCCTCCATCGCCATTACTTTTGTCTTTGATCGCGCTGCCTCCACCACTGCCCGAAAGCAACGATCGTAACTGAGCCCAAGGCACAGTAACCTCCACTCTGTCAATAAATCCACAAGACAATTCAAATGGCATCCCCTTCTTTTGGAAAAAATCGTTGACAATGGAAGAGCGAAGCCGTAGGTGCTGAAAGGAGAGGTAGCCGGACCAGACTGCGAGTTGTGTTTTGGACGGGCTGCTGCCGCTGCTGCTAGTGTTTGTAGCTCCATCTGAATCAGATTCCCCTGGAAGGATGAAGTATTTTGACAGGAATCGGGAGATTAATTTGCCAGTTAGTCGCTCCAACATGATTTGTTCCGTCTAGCTTCAAGAAAGTCTAAATATTGAAATTGAATGAGGTGGGCGTAGATTTTTCAAGAATGACTATGCAAACTGAATGTGATAAAGTGGCTGGCTGGCTGTCAATTGTTTGTGAAAAATGGCTAGACGTGAGAATTAAAGCAACAAATGTGTCTCGTAGGTGTAATGACATGTCTGGTGGAGACGAAAGATGCAACAGATGCACATTTCAAGTACAAATCAAATAATTAATCGCATGCATCAACCTCGTCCATTGAGGTATGAGTACAATTCAAAGTAACAAACACAACACTTGCAGATGATAGCCAATCAAATACGAGATGCCTCCCTCCATAACTCAGCAAACACTTTGCCAGTCAAACAATTACAGACCGCTATAATAGTTTAGAGAGATGAAACGAAATTATCCTATCTTTTGTTAAGATGAGAATGGCAAGAGACTGCAACATCATCAGATATGGCAAGCCTACACTCACGGCCACCCGAGACGTTAAGATAAAAATCAACAGAGCTGCATCCTTCAAAACATATGAGCGCACAAACATCGTGATGCTCGCAGAGAAGCTACGACTACGAAATTACTCTCGGCTCTTTGCTAATCAATGAGTGCTAGCTATTCACCTCAGATTTCCACAGATGAATCACTTGAAGGGTCCGTCTCGCCGGCTCGTTGGGTCGTCGGCTTCAGCGGAGGACGTCTTGGCACTCGGCATGAGCATTGCAACCGGGGTGGTGATTGATTTGTGGTGATAAAAGCGATGCAGTTGATGTGATGTCAATATCGGTAAATCACGGTAGGTAGATATCGGCTGTTTCGAGTGTTCAAAATTCGCAGATTAATCACGTAGTCGTTTAAGCTTATTAGAAAAACGGCATCATATTTATTAGGTTCCTGTTTAAGCTTCTGAGCGAAAATGATAGCGTGAAAGTAGATGAATGACGGTAAGGCAAATTATGTTAGGTTCTGCCCGCCCACTGTGCCCCCCCTGCCCAACCATCACCTCTCAGGAGAAAGGACAAACAACATACATCAAGCCCCAAAACAAACACCCTCATTTTTAATGAGGCATTTTTTGCATTATTAATTATCCAGTGCCGTTGTTCAATGTGGCTGGGACAAAATTAAGAAGCTCTCACGAAACCACATTGACATTTCATCAGTTACTAATTAGACAGGTCACATTTTTCAATCAATTTACTCCATTGCTCAACAACATGATAGATTGTTCATTGATCTTAATTTATCTATGTATTCAATCACATATATTTGTTGTTACCAATCCCTTTCTCTAATTTGACAAATCATTACCATTTGCAATTGTGATGTGAGGAACAACGGTTGGAGTGTATCAAGTGTGCGGAAGGACATCATGGTTATTAAATGAATTCGATTGGTTGGAGAGAAAAGTAATTAAGGTCAAGGCTTGGAAGGGTCACAAAGACATTAGTTCATTAAGAAAGTGAGTTGTCCAGCTAAATTTCAGGCAATAAAAACCTAACAGAAATTTCATAAAACTCAGAAACTGGTTGGAGTAAAATTTCAAATTCTCCAAACCACATGTTTCGTCACAAACTGCAATAGAGATGGTGCTTTCTTCGGTGCATTTTTGCTACGAGACGATCGCTCACCGATTTGTCATTTCCTTCAGGAAAGAGAAAAGTCACTTGACTTCCAATTTTTAATGATTGATGTTAAAAATAACATCTTTGCAAGCTTCTTCTCTGGGTGCTCTTGCATAGACTCTCCTTTCTTTTGTTTGATTTTCATATAATCCAGTTTGGCCTGGTGAAGAGCAAGAATAGGCTCTTGGTTTGATTTGTAATAGTAACTAGTGCTCATGAGTAGCTTGATAAGGTGTAGTAGATTCTTTCCGTTCAATATGCTCTTCCAATCTGAATTCTCCTCCATTACAAACTTGACACTGTCTCCCATTTATCCCAAAAATAGTGAGAATACAATACCTGCTTCTTTTTTCTCGTTTGACATGTAGTGGTTGATGAAGTTGTTGTACTGAATCTTGTTAATATTACTCAGACTTCTATCCGTGTTTGTTAAGTTCTTAGAATCTCAGTAAAATTGATGTCGACACCTGTTTGGGTGGTCTCCAAAACCTTGGGGTCATATTTCTGTCCGACATAAAGCTTCATAATGGACTCCATACTTACTTGAAACATCGCAAACGTCTCTAATTGCTGAATCACTACTCAAACTTTTGCTTCTTCTTATGTGGAAGAGATCGCTTATTTTTGACCATTGGCCATGGTTCAAATGACTTATTGGTATCTTGGATACTACATCCGCCCAAGCTTCCTTCTTGTTGCTAATTTCATATTTGACAATCAGTACACTTGCTAAAGATTACAACCACCACAAAATTTTTCATTGTACACGGTGTGGGCCATCAACTGCATGTTCCAAAGATATATTAAGGATTGGCTTAACAAGACATTGGATGATCCAGACATGGTTCAAAGAACAGAAGTGCATCACAATTGCACTTTTGGGTTCACCCCAAATTTGATTTGGAGCAAAAGAAAATCGCTACTTGCAAGTTGTGAGCTTTGATCAACAGAGAAGAATCATCTTTCTAGTGCGTGTACTTGTAAGAATGTCATAAGTCATCAGACTTGTCTCCGGGGATCAGTTTGAAAGGAACTAAATCATTGGTACAAGTGATTTAAGAGAGACAATTCTTATTGATTATTGGTAGGAATTTGTATGACAGGGGGCAAAATATTGATGGGGTAGACCTTTTCTCTTTATGTTTCCTTTATAGTTCATACAACCAGCTTAAAAAACAATACCAATAAAATTCAAATTTACTCACAACCCCTCCTGTGATATCTACTCCCAAGTGTTTTCCAGGTTTTGCAAAGTGTGCTCATTAATTTGTTTTTATTTCTGGTGGTTGCATATACATTGCATATTATTCCAAGTTTTCCTTTGCTGGTTATTTGGAAGACATTATAATCAAGGAGGACGTTCTTAGTTCCGATGACTTCTATAAGGAGATTTTGCAAAATGAGTGGGACTAGATATAAGCTTCATTATTGGTGTTCATTATTGGTGCCTTTTTCATGGGCAGACAGGTTGGAGATGAAAGATAAAAGAAATGACAGCAGGTAAAAATGCGTAAGTATTGGCTCCACAGAGGAGATCGTTTAAAATGGCCTATCTAAATAAGATTTAGAAATGAATACTGATTCTTACGCTTTTTTCAAACAAAACAATGAAATCAACAAGCACTGAACCAGTCGTTCAGGTTTGCAAAGTGTGCTCATTAATTTGTTTCAATATTAATTTGTTTCAATATTAATTTGTTTCAATTTCTGATTGTCACATAATATGCATCACATAAATTCCAAATCAGTTTTTTCTTTGCTGGTAATTTGGAATCCAATAGTCAAGGAATGAATGTTCTTAGTTCCAATGGGAGCATGTTCTAATGGCTTCTATCAGGATTCTCCTTACTGTTTTGAATTTGGGTCTTCATATGCACCATACCCTTTGTAATGTTGTTTTCTAGTACTATGGTAGGCCACCAAATGTATTTTGGCCAATTTAATGGTTAAAGTGTATTGTTTGGGTTCTACGCTAGTGGTTTTGTGTAATAAACCATGGCTGTAGCCCATACCGTGGTCATACTATTGTGTGCAAGCTTATTGCATCTGATTTTTATCTAAAACAAAACTACATCAATGTAAAGTTACCCTTCTTACCCTTCTTAGCCTTATTACCTCCTTTGGAATTGGTTCTTGAAAATACGTCCCTCTCATGTTTCAACAGAGGTTGGTTATGCGAGATACTGTAACAAGAAGAACAGTGAATCACGCCGCAGTCTTGGCACTGTAATGTCGTTTTCTTACTTGTTGCTCACTCACATGAACAGCAGCACTTCCCTTGTCCTTTATCCCTCATGGATGGGTCAGGTTTATGACAAAGTCCAACATTCAATCAAGTCTTGTTAAAGACGCTATTAGGATCATCGGCACGTAAGATGGTTGTATATTCAGATTTCTCAGTCAACAGTGTAGTTTCTGATCCATCCAAGTGGTGTTTCTTTGCTACTTGTGCTTCTCTTGCGGACAGTGTTGGACTGGAACAGTTGGTTGAGATGGTGGAACTGGTAGAAAAACTACGCTTGCTGCTGAGGTTTGTGGCAACTGGCGACAGCACAATAATCATCACGCTGGAATGCAATGGATTGGTAGATCTGACCCTTTGTGTCATAAATCTTTGGTGCCACTTTTGCCGGAGTTGCAGACTTGATGAAAGCATAATGAGACATGCCAGTATCACCTTTCATTTTGTTGAAGCAAGTGTAAATTTTTAAACATTTGTGCTCATTGGTCTGATGGTCCCACCAACAATGCGACTTCCACCACTTGAGCTTCCTCATCCAGCATTTTAATGCAATATTACTCTCATATGATCACAGTGTTTCAATGTCATTCATTCTATAGTTGTACCTTTATTTAACATTGTGACCAAGAAACTTTCCAATCTGATAACACCTAATCACCTTGACCTTGTCCCAAACCTTGTGCTCCTTAACAACCCATTCAATCTTGTTACAAATGGTGGATAGAAAATAAACCCCCTTGTTGTTGTAAACAGTAGCAGCCACCCGGACAACCCAATAGCAGGACACAATTCTCAAGTACATCCACCCAGTTTCTTTCACTCTCGCAACATTTGTAGCACCTTAGACGTCATGCTGTACAACTTCCTTTGGTATAACCCTTTAGTTTGTCCTTGTAACTCCTTCTATCATAACTTTCTTGAGATGCTTGAAAAGACCTAATAGCAAACTTGACAGATATGTAAAGGTTATCACGGCGTACATTATGATGGATATTCATCAAACAATCAATCAAAGCCATACATCTTGCAACAGACAAAAGCATTCTTTTAAGTATTCATCTGGTGCTGGCTGGTTCCTCATAAAGAATGAGAAGATGTATCTGCCTTCTCTGATATAACCTATCTTGAAATTATCACCTTCCTTCTAATGTAATTCTCTGTTTTGTTGGCATGATTGCCCCTGAAACCCCAAATTGCCTCGTCAACTGAAAAATCTCTCCCTGGCAACCAAGCATAACGAAACACCAGCTGCATGTGCTCCCAGAATTCATCAATATTGAAGTTAGGATTTGTGGAGCGTTGGGATAACTTTCTTGGGATCATGTATCTACAGTGAGCCACGCACTTGAAGTCTGTGTGGCATTTGGTCCCAAAAAATGCTTTGTGGTCAAACAGAGGGAGTTGTTCAAAATGGCTTAAATAAAATTTAAAATTTGATACTGATTCCTACGCATATTTTTTCGTCAAACAACAATGAAATCAACAAACTGACTTGACCATGGCCGCGCCTTCAATCATTATTAGACCATGCCATGAACCACCATCGAATCCAAGCAACCAAAGCAAAGCCGTAACCAAACGTCTCCACCAACCATCTCATCCGCACAATGAAGTCATACAGCAAAGCCAACATTCGTTCCATGAACTTTCCCGTCTTGAAAAAACGAGCTCCCTCACCCACCCCCTCCACCATGACACCATCCACGCCCTACCCCACACAGCAACTCAATTCTAATGCACCGCATCAAATCCTTCCCACTCCCCGCAACACCAACAACAACACCAACAGTAATAGCAGCAGCAACGACTCACAAAACAATGGCATCAGCAACATCAGCAACCAACTACTAACACTAACCCTAGAAAACACCGCCCTAAAATCCCAACTCTCCTCCCTCCTCGACTCCCCCTCATCAACGTCAACACTCGAACTATCCTCCCTCCTCTCACTAGCTAATGAAAAGAATGAAGCGCTGCAGAATAAAGTAGACCAGCTTCATGCTGGTTTGAAGGAGATTGAGAGGGAGAGGAGAATGTTGAGGGATAGTGTTGAGCGGGATCGTGTTGGGTGGCTTGAGGAGATTGAGAGAAAGAGTGGGGAGATTAGTAGTTTGAAGGCTAGATTGGGGGAGGAGTGTGAGAAGTCTAAAGTACTACAAGGCAAACTAGACACCGCAAAGAAGGAGGCAGAGGAGAAATCCCACCAGTTGAACGAAGCACAGCATTCCCTCCAAGAAAGTGACCGCTATATCAAAATGCGAGATAAGGAAATGACCGTATTACAATCCCGCGTGGCGGAGCAAGAACGTAGAATTGAGGTGTTGAATGAGGACAATTTGGGATTCAAGAGGGTTATAGAGAAGCTAGAGGGTGAAAGGGCGGGGTTGATGAGTGATTTTGACGGGGTAAGGAGAAGACTTGAAGAGGCTGAGAGGGAGATGGAGGAGGGGAGAGTTAGAGAGACTAGGTTGGAAAAGGAGTTGGAGGAGGTGAAGTGTGCCTTGAGTCAGGAGAGGAAGAGAAGAGAGGAGGATAATGCTGAATTTATTGCCAAAGAGGGTGAAATGCAGAGTCGAATCAAAGACTTGGAAGAGACGAAGCACCAACAAGAAGAGAAGATTCAAGACGTGTCCAAACTATTAAAAGCGGCAGACATGGAACAACGAGAATTAGAAAAGGGACTGCACGATAAAATCTCCATCATTAACGAGATGCAAGCCAAGTGTGACAACATGACGACCATGCTCCAAGCTGCCGACTTGGAACAACGAGATTTAGAACACACCCTATCTCAAAAAGATGAAGCCCTATCCGACCTACAGACGAAACTGCAACAAGCTGAATCAAACAACACATCGCTATTAAATGAATTGAACAAACTCCAATTTGAAATGGATCAAATGTCAAACTTTCATCAAGACATGCTTTCCGAAAAAGATGTCGAGATTCAATCGTGGAAAGAGCAGAATGAGGCATTGGATGTTGATATTGCCAAGGCTAATGATTTACAAAACTTATTGGAGAGGCAGATTAGGAGCCAGAAGGAGAAGGAGGAGAAATTGATCAAGGAACATGATTTGTTGGCCGTACGTTTGGAGGAGGAGGTTGTTTCGGCCAAGGAGGCGAGGGAACGAATGGAGGGACAGGTTCAAACCATGTCAGAAAAGAATGATCAATTGTCCCATGAGAAAAATTTGTTAGTTCAGGAATTAGAGGGAAAAAGTGCCATTATCGCAAAGCTAGAGCAAGAGTTTGTTACTACGCGTCAACAGGTGGATCAAATGGATCAACGTGAACAAGACCTGATGCAGCAATTACAAGACACGAAACAGCAACACTCCCAGTCTCAAGAGGATGTCCAACGATTGAGAAATCAGATTCAAAACATGTGCTCTACGCATCAAGAGGAAATGGCACGGGTATCCAAATGCATCGCCGGATTGGAG
>JALLAY010000118.1:0-20782 GCA_036939635.1 Cyclotella baltica | reverse complement strand
TGGTGAGAAAGTGTTGACGTTGGATGGAGCGACGCTTCGGTTGGATGAAGAAAAATTGGGAAAATAAAAAGTATCCTTCTGAAAAGGGCAATAGATCAATATTTTTTCGTGACGCCAAACTGGCGACTGTGTAAATACACAGTTTAAATACACCCAAAAACCGAAAAACGAGACATTTTTTGCAGCGTCCGAATACACTAACCCCAACCCTAATCTTCACGCTTAAAATTATCAGAGTATATACACCAGTGTATATACTCGGCGAATTGCTGTTCATGCTTGAATCGCGCAAGTCTTGGATACCTCAACCAGTGGCCAGATGCCCAGCCAGTGTGGTCGTGACTCGTGACTCTTGACACCACATGCCACAACTGTGCCAACGACTTGATGTGTGTGAAAAGTATCTTTCTCATAAAATCTATACTTTATTTATGGAATGACAAATTATCGAGAAATAAAAAGGTATCAAAAGATCTTTTATTTAACAATGTTCTTTGATTTTACATGTCCACAGTGACAAATTCAAAAAGAATCACAGACACACGACCACAACGACCAACGATCAACGTCGATTCATCGCTCGTTGCTCGCCCCCGCCTCCATCCCCTCCCGCCCCATCATCCCATCACTTCGTCACGCAAACTAATCGACCATGGCGGCCGCTGATTCCTCCTCTCCTCCTCCACGATCCGCCCTCTCAACCATCCAAATTCGCTCGTCATTACGACGCGATAATACGACGATTTCGGCCGACGTTTTTGGCCATCACACGCCTCCCTACTCCACACTGCCGCCAAAACGATGCAACAACAGAGTCGACGTGCCCGAATTAATTGTTTGGTGTGGGACATTGATTATGATGGTGAGTACAATACAATTTACATGTTCTAATGTTTATTCAAGAAAACTACTCACCTATATTGCACGCAAATGTTGAGGCAGAGATGAGCGTGGGCGCTTGGTGTTTGATCGATGTGGTTTTTGGGTTAGTGTTGGTGGTGGTGTTGGTATATATACATTGGTGTATATATACCCTTTTGGGCATTTAGTGGCGCGGGTTGGTTGGTGTATATAAACAATAATGCTTGGGGGTAGGCCTGAGAGGTGAGTTAGATATGATTTTATGTTTTTTGTAAAATCCGAATCACTTTCATATTTCTTTCAACATCCCACACCATGACGGCCGCCGATTCCCTCCACGATTCACCCCTCTCACCAACCCGCTAAATACTTCCACCATTACGGCGCTAACGCAACGACTTTCTGCTGTCGTTTTTGGCCCATCATCCACACATCTCCTGCTGCCAAAACTGCCAATCATCTACGTCGACATGTGTTCCAATTTCTTGTTGGTGGTTTTGCAATACGATGGGTGAGTCTTTTAATAAATTTTTAATGTATATGTTAAAAAAATTACTCATCTTCATTGTACATACAACAAAGGGAAAGTGGGTGGTGCACCACTTGGTGCCAATGGGGATGATGACGCACATGGGGGGTATATACATTGGTGTATTTACATCAATGTATACAAATCGGTGAGTGCGAGAGTTGTTTGGTTTTTTATATGTTGATTTAAACGTCTAATAACCTTCGTTTTACATGATATTTGGATGGCCAGAGTTTATTCAAAGGCAGCTGGGGCAACACGCCCCACAATTCACATTTTGATGCGGCTCTTTGACTCTACACCCCACAATTCACGTTTTGGTGCAGCTCTTTGACCTGATGATTCGGGTATATATATCGGTGTATATATCCTGCGCGTTTGGGGGGCATTTTGTGGGTTTGGGGGTTCGTTTGGGGGGTTCTTCACTGGTTCTAAGGGTTGTTGGTGTATTTACACCGTTGGTATTTGTATCTGGAGTTTTGTTGGGTGTCATTTGAGGGTTGGGGGTCGTTTTGGGGTCCTGCACTGGTTTTCTGAGGGTGTTGGTGTATTTACACCATTTTTGTTCACTATTGGCATATCTTGTGGTGTATATATCCTTTGTGGGTATATATCCCTAAATTCGGTGCATTGTTAGGTCATGTTTTGGAAGCGGAGGGTCATTTTGGGTCACGTGACAGTTTCTGAGGGTGTATTTACACTGGCATTGTGTTGTTGGGGTATATACACAGTCATAATTGGTCATTTGTTGCGGTTGTGGGTCATTTTGGATCAATGGTATGGGTATATACACCAATGATTTTTATGTAGCATGATAAATCCTATTTTAGCATGAAAAATCCATAGAATGGAGTCAAATCCAGACTTTGGAATCAAAAATAGCAACTTTCTTTGGGCGTAGTTGGGAATATGGGGGTATTTGGAGTTAGGTCTAGAGGGATCCCTTCTTGTTAGTCTCTATCAATGTGGATGAAAACAAAATCTTGATCTCAAAAACCAGTGGCGTGGGAGAATGTGATAACTTCTCCCCTGTCCTTTTTCTTGTCATTATGTCAGCTGTTGCTGGATCCTTTTATGATGAGTTTGAAGCAAATAGCATTGAAAAAGTGACTTGCAAGAGTATCCCTAGACAACTTACATAGTGGTGTCCTAACTGGTCAACTAGTAAGGAAATTAAACTCTGGTGAAGAATTAACCTCCTTGAAATCCTCTTTATTAATGATGGAGACTTTATTTTTGATTCTCATGATGACCTAGTCAGAGGTCTCAACCTACTAAACAAACATTTCAGTAAATTTGGACTAGAAGTGCATGTCGGGAAACAAAACGTGAAAAGTAAAACAGAATGCATTTACTTCCCTCCTCTCAGCTTCTTCACCCAAAGACTGATTGAATGTAACCCCCGTGAAGCACTCACAGATCAACTCTACCCCACTCCGATCACTACCCCGCCGTCAAATAACTCTTCCAACCTCTTTAGAACTCTTCAATAACCCATCCAAACAAGGCTCTTCACGTTCACCCAAGTCCCCTAGAGAATCAGAGAGATTTAGAAAAGCCAGGAATGATGCTGCGTATGACAAAAGCAATAAAACCAAACACATCTTCATTGGTGAATTTGAATTTGTTGATTTCACCAAATGGTTTATACCTTGGCTCCATTATTTCATACGACCTTCTTGACGACCAGGACCCAGGACATCAAACAAAGAATAAACAAAGCCTCCCAGAGTATGAGAGCTTTGTTTAACTTCTGGACCAACGACCAACCCCCACTTAGACATCACTACCAAGCATTCTTTCTTCCTAGCCATTTCCATTAACCTTCTGCTATTTGGCTGCGAGTCCTGGACATTTAAGGAATCATCCTTTAACAAACTAGACACCTTTCTTCATCGCTCTATCCGTCGAATCTTGAACATTAATATGTCTGATGTCAAAGAAAATCACATAAAAATGAACTATATTGAGGAAAATGTTCTGTAATATTCCTGATTGCAGGTGTATGATAGCGATAATGCAATTTATTTTTGTAGGTAAAGTCCTCCATCATCCAGATCCGTTTCATCTCCCAAAACAACTACTATCTGCCTGGATAAACAACAAATGTCCTAGAGGAGGTGTCTTAGACACCAAAAAGCCGATTGTCAAAGCTTTAAATTTGCTTTAGTTATCTGTGTCAGTGACCAAGCCATTCAGCTGAAGACCACCCAACAATGTTGTCAGAGGTAGTTTCAATAAATTGTTAGAAGATGCCCTTGATGAAAGCAGATAGGAATTTTTGATAAAGTGTCAGCTTCCCAAATCTCACCTTAAATTTAAGGCCCTAAATACCCTACACGACAACAACACATCCAATATCAACAATCCTCCTCCCACCCCACCCCCCAAGACACAACAACAATAACTCCCCAAAACCTAGTCCCCCCTCTAATAATTGTGAATGCAACCATAACAACATTGGCATCACCCTAATTGACTCCCTTCTCTTCCTTGGTCTACATTTAGCTCATCTGCAAGAGAAGCAAAAATTAAGTACCGTGAGCCATGTCAAAAGTTCAATCCAGATAAACATAACCCTTCAGTTACTGGTCTAGCTCACCTACAAGCTCAACAAATCAGCAATGCTTATGACCTAGTTGGTGACAAGCTCTAAACACGGATCTCCCCTCCAACAACATCCTCTTCATCAATTTCACTCTTCCAAACTTTTTTCTTCGACTCCCTCTTGTCAGTCCCCTAATCCCCTCTCTTTCCAAATAAAATACCCGGCCGCCTCCTAGCCAAGTTGGTAGCATACACCCAATGCATAAATTCATACTCCTTCATTAATCCAAAGGGTTGAGATCCCTAACCATTACTGGCCCTTCCACTTTACAGAGCATTTCGAAAGCCCATACCTCCAAGTCTTCTCCAAATGATGATTCAATGCTCCAGGGCCATCATAAGCTCCATAGGCCCCATAATAAGCAATAGGATCATAATGTCATGCCTCCATAGGCCAATACGTCACCCCAAAATTGATAAGCAGGTCACAACAGGACATGTCAATAAGAATTTTGTGGACCATCACTAAATCTCCTTTACTATCCAAAGAAGTTCCATCGTACGGGCCAGTCATCAACAAGCCCTCCCGCCCACCCCCTACCCCATCTCGATCCAACTTCTCCAGTCCCAACAATAAACATGCCCCATGTTCGAAATCCCATCATTCCTAAATTCATAATTTCTCTCATACTCCAGCCAAGTCTTAATAAATGATACCAACCGCTCCAAAACAGGTCTAGTAACTTGATCACGCCTCCCAAAATTCAAACTCCTAATAGCAACTCTAGCTGCAACACGTACATAAAAGACAAGGCCCACCATCCATCAAAGGCCCTGCAAGCAGTACTGTCAACCTTACAGCTTTAGCCACCGACGCAACCACCTGCCCCCCAAGTATCAACTTTCCTTCACAATCTTCAGCCATCCCACATCCTATTATGCTCAAATTCAACATGTCCTGCCACTACCAACGATCTACTTCCACCATTCCCACCACCAATCAAATCCCTCACCAAACAATCATGGCACTTCCCACGCCCCTCCAATCCATCACATCTGAATGAATCCGACACCCACAGCAAATCCAAACATCAATCAAACAACACAACACCCTAGTTACATGCTACATCATCTTGTCAAAATTATACAATATCTCCATAATCTCCTTAAACAGAACCTCCCTTCCCATCACTAAATGCCTCTCTCTAGCCCAGAAGTCCATAAATGTATTTGTCCTGATAGTTCCATGCAAAATAAGTAAATGAAACAGAGTACAGATACTCAAAGATACGCGGATGAGTCTCCTCAATCGAAGCAATTCCCATCCAATCCAAAGAGCCAGTCTCACCATAAACCCCAATGTAACATACCCTATTATACCTCTCATTTCACACCCCCGACTTCAAATCCGGCAAGTCCCTATTGTCGGTGCAGGTCTACTTTTTTGACATCCTACACCCTGTCAAATACATCAACTCCCTCCATCGCTCCCATCTTCCTAAATAAGACTATTATAAACAAGAACATCAATTTACTTCGAGAAAATCATCTTTCCCAGAAATTTCATCCAAAATTTACATTATACGCAAAAAGATCCCTTCCTCGCATTGCAAAAATCTCCGGTCAACCATTACTATAGATTAAGTGTTTTTCTCTCTCTTCTGTCCGCTTTTTCTTTCGGTGTTGATAATGTTAGCCCTCCTCTCTGGAGCCCATGCCCCCTTTTGCAATGCACTACAAAAAGACTTACTATGATCCTTACAAAAACATGTTTGCACCAACCTTGTTTCAAAAAACATAATCCGAGCACCTTTACCCCTACGTGATTGTGTGTAGGTGAACTAAACTAAACTAAATATATGTGCCTGTCTGAAAATACTTCATGGCACTTAGGGCCAAGGCACATCATCTCATGACTATTATGGTTGAAACAATGTACAACATAACTCTATGACAAATACTTGAGGGAGTCAGAACAATCAGTGTCGGTGGATTGGAGTGGGTGACTTTGATTAAAGACTCAAAAAAATGGCTTTGGTAGAGTTGTCCGTCATTCTGGATCCTTACTTGAGATCTCAGTTATCATGACTGACATTGACATTCATCTTTATTTGCTAGGGACAATTACTATTTCTTGTACATTCAACATAAAAAGGCTGGTGAAAAATTGACCCAACGGTATCCAATAATTCAAAGTTTACAGATGGGTTCTACTGGATTACATCTGATAATGCTCATTTTCACAGTGCTTATGGAAATATTTATCAAATTGCCTACGGTGGTATTGATTATGGAGGAATCAAAGTTCTGAACCTTGATCTGGTAGATTGTTGAAATGAAATGTGACTTTATCTCAAAATTCATCACTGGCAGAAGTTTGCCAAGTTCTATATCATTTTATGTTGTTTGGAATGTTTTTGAATTTGCAGTGTCTTGTTAGATCGAGCAATGTATTCACTCTTGCTGACTCTATTTAAAGATGACAACGAGCACGAACAATGAGCAGAGACATCTACTTGATTGATTGGTGGATTGACTGATTAATGTTGCTGTCCTACATTACATTTTGAGCATCCCAAGACACACAAGTCTGATGACTCCCAACAAGTGGTAGCTGCATCAGTTGGTCAGAACTTTTACACCAAGCCTTAATTCAAAGTAAGACAATGATAGAAATGAGTAACTTCCCATCCAATCTCAAATTGAAAATCAAACTGTTGAACAAAATGAAAGGTAAACTCTCGCATAACTGAGAGGATGGTTATGCATTAGTAGAATCCGAGGTAGAAAACGTAAATGTATTAATATTCATTGTAATTGTAAAGCGATAAATCATGCTCAATTTTGCACATGATGACACTACAATCAAAAAGAGGAGGAAATTGGAAAAGCTTTCACTTAAGGATATCACCCCACATCTGACAAAACACAAATGGTTTAAAAAAGCCAGTGAGTTGAAGAAAATGAGGGTCCTTGTTGAAACACCCTTGAACTACCGTTTAATTTCAAATACTCGACCTCTGAGTCTGGCAGACACTGGGATATAATCCAAGAAAAGTAGTCAGTGGATTTCAGAAGAAATCAAAGACTTATCCACTGTTGATCCTTTATCCAGACAGGACCAAGATGTTGAAAAGGAAATTCTATGTAATGACACTAAACCTGAAATGGAGATTATAGATGATCAACAAGCTGAGGTATTTGCAAAAGCTAAACAGAATATGGCAAAAAGTCTCTGGAAGTGCCTAACCTTATCATGGAACTTGATTAGCAAGCTACTTGTCCACGGATGATATTTCACTTCGGAACTACCTTATAGTAAAACTTGTTGAAAACACACTCTCGTAAAACAGCAGCAGGCAATGAACCCAACTCAATGATCAACTACCTGTAGCAGTTAGTAGATCACTTTCATGAAACACTAGACTGTTGTTGAATTGTGGGACCATTATCATGTCTCGCAATTCATTTTGCTAGAGCTCTAATTCCTGGCTCACTTGACAGACTTAGCCTCTTTTCTCATTGATCATTGTTCAGTGGATCTGATAAACCTTGAAACTATGTACCCAGTTACCTTCTTTCCACAAATCACATTTCCAACACACTCCTGTGGGACATCATTCTTGGCTGTCCCGATGCCAATTGCTGCCTCAGAATTATTATATGAAAGCATTCCTAGAAGACCAAATGCCATCAACAGGGTCAAACTCATAATACTTATGGTTAAACCTTGATTTCAGTAAAACTGGTGGCCATGTTGATCTTCTGGCTGGTAGAGCTTCCATCTATCATCCCCAAGTCATGGGTAGCCCTAACCCAGGGTGGGCTCTAAACCCTAGCCAGTTGGTTCAGGCAGGGTCTACGCCATTCAGAGGAGACAAGCTGATCGTCTCCTTCACCCCATCAAACAAATCCAACCAAACCCTAACCCTAGGTGACCCATCAAATCAGAGGGCCCATAGAAAGACCGATAAAAAAGCGCTGGGTTCGAACCCACGACCTCCAAAAATTATGTTTATGTGAGAGACCGGCATCAATTTGGATGCTTCACCACTTGTCCATACTTACTACCAACCAAACAATGTTTTAGCAAAATATAGTACCAATTTTCAATGTTGGTTGAGGGGATACTTGTGGGGATGATCCCCGGGGGGGATGAAAGATATTATACACGTGTGATCTGACTTCAAAGATAATGTAATTGATTTTGAATTTTGGAACAGAGAATGCAACTGCAATGCTGCATCCAAAACTGAAATTGGCATTTGCTTGTATGAAAAAATGTAGGAGGAGCATTGTGATTCATGAGTTGGAATGTGCCTACTGCAATCAAATTTATGTTAGCAAAACATAAGCCTACATGAAGCACAGAAAAAGTCAAAAGAAACATGGACACAATAATTGGGTGGATGGAGGAGGATCAACTGGGCCGGATGCTTTTACATAGCATTTTGCACACTGTGCAAGATATACAAAGAACAAGAATGAAGCGAGGACAATTTTGAAGAGAATAGTGAAACCATAAGAAAAGAGAATTAAAGTGAATGAAAACAGCAAGAACGTTAAACTGCACTTTGTGTATGATGGAGGGAAATAACTGCTCAAATGTTTCAAAAGGGAAAGAAGGAAAAGGAAGACAAGACAAACCTCTTGTAGTCATATGTGTTGGGTTCTTGATCCTTTTTCAAAGAAATAATGTGTCTGTTTGGATATCTGGTCAACCTCATAAGTTGTGTTATTGTCTTGTGGAGAAACTCTTGGTCCCATTATCCAGCCTTTCTGTGTCATCTTTGGTATTGAACAAATGATATGCAGCTGGGATGTTTGATGTTCCTGACATGTCATGATAATGTGCTTGAGAACCTCTTCAATACACACCTCCATGTTGACCATGACTCTGCCTGACTTTTTGGAGAAGTCGAATCTGCATCTTTCCCCCTCTGGTCTTAATGGGTTAAACTCCTCAAGCAATGCCTGATACAACTTTGAAGTCATTGTGGGAGACCTTCAGGTAATCCACATGCTGAACAGCTATCACCCACCAGTCATATGGGTTGATACTGAACCCCTCCATTCTCAATATACCAAGACAGGTTTTTCAAGACCAGTAATGCTGCTTTGAGAGAACCACAGACGGACATGTTTGGCTTGTAGTAAATTATAGCCTGACCCCACCTGTCAGCATCGTATTTTCATATGCCTTAGGTGATATGTTTGCTGGAAGCTCAGCCATCAACGCCTTTCTCATCTTTGGGAATCTTTATTTGAAGAAATTCTCCTGGTATGTCACTGGTTAATACACCTTTTTCTCAAAAGAATCTATGACATATGCCATGACAAGCTCCCCGTCAGACTCACTTTTTTTTAATGATGAAGCTTCAATCTTTAGATTATTTTCTGGAACCTGTCATTAGAACACCCTCATGCTTATAGATGGTATTAACCCTTTCCCACTCTGGTACCTGGTACCCTTTTGCTTTATTTTCTATATCTCGGCTTGTATTGGGCCTATTTTGATGATTCCAAGCATATAACATCACTCTCTAGTCTCTCTAGGACAACAATATTAACTCTCAGAGTAAACAATTTCATGCAGCATGAGTTATGTAGTGGAAATGATACTTACTCAAATTCATGTTTTTACTCTTGGTACCCTTTCACTACCCTCCTTTTTCATTTCACTCTATCTCAGTATTCAATGGACCTATCTTTATGATTCCAAGTGTGCATTTTCTTTCAGAGGACATTTTTGGACAATAATACCTACTTACTCATAATTAGAGTTTCATGTAACAGGAGTTTGGATGTGGTACGGTGAATTCAATAAAATGTTCAAATCAGATTTTAGGGCTTTGACATCCTGAGATTGGACGGCTGATTGTCGTGTGGGTAACCCCCTCCACAGGATTGATCTTTGGCATCGTTGATGTCAAAATGGTTAAATGCTTGGGCATTCATCGTGTTAGAAATCGACAAGAGTAAAGTAATAATATAGATTCCAAGGTACCACTCACCACTATTCATCCACTGATAACCCTAGTTGAACAAACATTTATGGCTTCAAAGCTTACCAGAACTTTCGGAGAAGCTTGTGTGTATGTTTGAGAGGGAGACTGGGAAATATGGCTGTCTGCGGTGGTGTATTATAGCTAGTGAAGCAATTTCTTGGATCAGAATTTTTTTGATAATTTTGATAGCTCCTTGTTGTCAGAAAGCGACGATTTGGATGGTCCGTAATATGATTTTTGGCTAGAAACACATCCCAGGGAGGCCAAATAACTTGGCACTTGGGCACATGACTGCTCCAAAATAGTGGACAACAACGACATTGAAACTGCCTACAACAATCCCGCAACGGCTGGCAAAGTCGAAGCCCCAAAATACGACAAAGTCGAAGCCCGAAAACCGCATCGCTGTGGTGTAGCCCTAGTGCGGAATCTTGTTGGTCATGATGGGTGCCACGGCTTTTTGAGTAGCATCGGAAGGTGTTTGAGACTGACATTGTTGATTTTGGGGTCTCACAAGGTAGTATTGGTAAAGCAGTGGTGGCAGTCTTGTGGAGGTTGATCGGCAGTCGGTGCCAAAAATGTGAGATGATTCACCGATTTTTTGGCACCAGGAGTAAGTGAGGGTTAATAAGAGACAGCTGCAGTGTAAGAACAAGAAGAGTAGGCAATTGGCAATATAGGAGCATCAGCAAGGAACATCAATGTGGATGACACATATAGGATATTTTCAATTGCCCATGGCAAAGCATGAACTGCAGCAATGGCAAAATAGCATGTGTCCAAGATTGGCACTGTATTGCTGCAATATACTACTGGTGGATGTCCATGTAACACAGGGAAGCCATCATGGACAAAGGAGTAAATCTGGGCAGCAGTGGAACATAGTCAGCACGTATCAGCATAGTAGGAACCAGCAGCAATGGAGCAGTTAAGAGAAGAAATCAAGCAGGCGGAGAAAGTGGGATGATTTAAAGCTGTAATGTGGGATGATATCAAGGATAATCCACCATAGCAACCAAAGATGTCACTGGTAGCTATTTTCCTCACAAATCTCAAGGCTTCAGGGTAAGCTTGGACTTATTGTTGGAAATATGATATGTAGGAAGAAGGTAACTTGGGCCAATGTGGTATTCAAGAGGCCAAAATCATTTGAAAAGTGGCCTATTAAAAGATAGCCAGCCAATGGGAAAAGGAATACGGTTTTTTAGTTCTACTTTGAGAACGGTTCTAAAAAATAGAACATTCAAAAATTGTGTTTCTTGCTCACAACCTCCCACAATCAACAACCAGATACCATGACTGACATGACTGCCCTAAACTTCCAGCAGGCTCCAAAACCTAGCCAGTTGGCTCTGCGGGTTCTTCCGTCAGTTCGATGGTCGGCGGATTGTTCATTTAACCATGTCAAACAAATCCAACCAAACCCTCAACCCTAGGCACTTTGGGGCATTAGGGTTGGGGATTTAGTTGGATTTGATTGGATTTTTTGACAGAGACTGTCCTGGCGTCCGCCCGTTTATTTTAATTGATGATTGAAACAGATGGAAAGACATCAATCATTTGAATTCAATTGAATAACAACACCCGGGCAATGGCCTCTGTCATTTTATTGGCATTTGAAACGGAGTGGCTGTTGGATGTTTTCAGTTCATTGTACTGGCAACAATCAACAACTCCTTTGTTCCAATTTGGATTCAATTGACGTTTGAAACAAACATTGTCATTTGTTTCAAGTTTCTATCCTCATGATGAAATGGAAAATGAAGACGGCCGCAGAATAAAATATTTAAAATATGTTTATTTCAAAGCTTTGAAACAATTTTCAGCTGTTTTATTTTTAGAACCATTCTGGAAACAAGACAAAAAATCTTCTCTCTGAGAAAATGAGGGAAATGTTTGACTAGTGATTCAGTAGTTATAGCCGTAGTCAAGTGAATTGTAAGACCTGGATATGGTCTCACAATTGAACAGTATTCAAGTACTAACTGCTACGGGTAGTTGATCATCGAGTTGGGTTCATTGCCTGCTGTCAGTTACTGCATGGATGTGTTTTCAACATTATTGTTGAATATGAAATTACTCATCATGGGTACCAACAATGAAACATCAGAGGATATGAAGCCCAATATTGGTACAGTGATGCCTCCAAGAGTGATAAGAATGGTTTTGGTCGGAACAACAATCGGGAGAAATTTCTAGGTACATGCACTGAGCTACAAGGCAAAGTCTTCATGATGCAATCCAACATGTATCTTCAGTTTGCTATGTTTAACAATACTATGGAAGCCATGGAGATATAGGTCTGGTGAAAGTATGACCCCAAGGTTTTAGATACCATTGAGACAGGAGTTGATGTGGAATATGTTGAACCAGAGTCTAAGAACTATGTTTGCACTGATGAGAAGATGATTGATGTCAAAATGATCAAGTACAGCAGGCTAATGGTCTACTACCTTGCTAACCAAGAGAAACTAGAGAGTCAGAAGAAGCATGTATTCTCACAATTTCTGGGACAAATGGACGACAACTTAAGTATAGCATAGAAGAACATCCTGATTGGAAATCCATCTTCAGCCAGAAGAATCTACTATGCCTCAATGAACTAATCCAAAACACCAGTTTTTACAAAAAGTCAAATCAAGAACCTATTCTAGCTTTGTACCAAGACAAGTCGGACTTCATGAAATTCAATCAAAAAGGAGGAGAGGCAGTCCAAGATTACTACGCATTCATTTCAGCCCGACTTCAAGACCAGCATTATGTTTCATCAGCTTGGTGCCAAGGAGAAGGAGTGTTTTGGCCTTTGGCATGCTCGTGCTCATGTTATTATGGCAACAATGAAAACATCATGGAGTCTAACATTGATGAATATGGCATCGAGTACAGTTTTTCGCTCACAGAGCAAATGAACTGGAAGAAGGGACTTCAAGGAAAAGGGAGAAGAGGTCATCACCAAGGAGCTACAGCAGATACACATTTGAGATTTGAGGGCTTCCAGCCTAATTACTAGGATGAGCTCACCAAGGAACAGAGAGCTAAAGCTTTCAAATATCTAATGTACATCAAGAAAAAAGCAGCATACCATGGTCAAATGATGTGGATGCACCGATGGAAGACCCCAGCATCTGTATACCCCCAAGAATGGCCTTTGTCACCAACAGTGCGCAGCCTTCCTGGTGTTATTATGACATGCATCACAGACGCCTTTGAGAAGAGACATGTGGTAATTGTGGACATACCAGGGGTGATGGAGTCACACAGGGTCATTTATGACATTCAAAAAGGAAATGATGGCCAGAAACTCTACCAGCAAGAAAATCAACACTGCGAATATTACCAAGGCCGGAGTTGCTGCTGTTCATGACACCACAGACCACATCATCTATTCTATACAAGATACTTCCTTCAGTCTCAAGGGTATCCTCTAAGGCAGCATGCTACTTGAAGAGAATGTCAGGGGTAGCAGCGACAAGAGGACATGTCATATGAACATTTGGTACTACAGACTGCATTCAATGGGGTTACCTAGAGGTTAAGAACCTTGCCCAAGATGACATAATGGTTGAAGATTTCTTTACTAAACCTTTACAGGGGAGTAAACTCCAAAAACTTTGCAATATCATCATGAATTGTGAGTACGACGAATCTGGTCCAGTTGACAATGACGGGACCTCAACTACTAATATTGTTGCAGATGATTCAGATGCTGATGCTTCTGAGGTGACAGTAGACTCCTTTAGTACTGAGGTTGACAATGATGCCTCACATAAGTGTGTTGGAGATATGATTTGTAAGAAGAAGGTATAACTTGAGCCAATGTGGCATGGCCAATATGAAAGGTGTATGATCAATGAGAAAAGGAGTCAAGAGTTTTACTTGTGAGTCCGTAGTTAGAGCCGTAGCTGAGTGAATGGTGAGACCTGGATATGGTCTGACAATTCAACAATAATCTAGTGTGTCAATTAAGTATTCTACTAACTGCTACATGTAGTTGATCATCAAGTAGGATTCAAGAAATCTGCTGACAGTTGCTACAAGGTCTGTTTTCAACACTTATCATTTCTCTTGAGACTAAAGAACAGAGGAGGAGGAGGAGGAGGAGGAGGAGGAGGAGGAGGAGTGATACATTGGAGGCACCAGTTGCAACAATACCACATGAGACCTGAGACTTTTTCAAAAGATGTAATTGAAATTGATGCTCTCAGTAGAATTATTCATGCATTTGTGGAAATGAAAGATTATGCCAAAATATTCATGGCAACTGATATCAAGGAGTTTTCTGGTGATTGGATTGCAAAACTGGAGAGGAGTGGAACTTTGCTTACGTGCTACTGCAGGAGGAATGAGCCATTGAGATTGGTTGTACCGACATTGTTGCTACAGATGAGATTGATAGTTGATAGAGTCACCACCGTATTTTTGTGCGGAAAATGAGACAGCAAGGGACGTGACATCCCAATACTTCGAAGCATCAGTTAGTGCATTAGATTTAATATTTAGATGAGGATGAGTGGAAATTTTAAGACATGCAATGAGAAGCAAGACAGCAGAGAGTTTGCCCAAAAATCAGATGGGCACAGTTGAGGCATGCGATTGATGTATACGTGGATGATTTCATTCCATTAGCTGTGGCCACATCAAAGCAAGTAAGCATTTAACCCCACTTGGGCACCACACACATCTTTGTTTAGCTGTCATTGCAGTAGTAGTTTAACAAGGTATCACATGAAGTCGAGGATGAAAGAACCAAGGTCCAATATCCACTTGATCCAATGAATTAATTCAAAACCAATTTTATGACCATCTGGTGCTAACGCACTAACAGACAACCTATCCCATATCCCAACCTTGAAGACCTTGACACAAAAGATACGATTCTTGTATTATCAGAGTTATTTTTTTTGGCAAAAAAGGCATCAAAGGAAATAATTTTGAGATGCAAAGGGGGATGACATTTAATTGCTTGATATTAAAGATACGAAACTTATGTCATCAAAAAATTATCAAGTAACTTGGAGTAAGTAGAAATGAGTTTGACATGGCAGAATGTAACTTTAGAGTTCTCTTTCGACGGTGATGATAATGCCAACGGCGATAGATAAATGACTGAAGATGAGACAGTTGGTGCCTGATGTGTCTGAAACGTGCCATATTTCATGAAGGAGTTGCTGTAGATAGGCTCCCTTGTCAATTTCTTACTCACATAGCAAACGTGTAGGTTTTAACTGTTCTGTTATCGCCCAGGGCCACTTATCTAGTGTTGCACCCTATCTGTCATTTTCAAGTACTTTTCTACATACTAAGTAGATATCTTACATCACGTAGATAAACCTTCTCCGTTCACATCAAATTCCCACAATCGACGATGAGATTGGATGAGAACACAAAAATCATTTCGCCGTCGCTGTCATCAACGCAGCAGCAACAAGCAACAACAAGCAACAACAACCGCATTAATCTAAACCCAGCTAAACAAAGCTTAGCCATCCAATTATTAGAACTTAAAAACTTTTTCATCGCGTAAAAATGAGCAGCGCCGCATCAACAATTCTACAAGTGGTTAACAGCCACACAGCTGAAGACGTCCTGAACTTCACCGCTGACAAAAAAGCGAAAAAAATCCTCAAACAAGGCTTGCCCGCAAGCCCAGAGGACGGCGATCAACCGGCCGTCATCGTCATAGATTCCAAAATGACCCCCCTTGAAGCCTCCAAAATCTTATGGGCAAAAGATATCATGGGTGCTCCAGTCTACGATGCCGAGAAGAAAAATTACGTCGGTATGTTTGACGTTCGAGACATCCTCTCGTGTGTGATCTCTGCCCATCGTGAGTACTTGTCCATGCTGGGCCGTCACAAACCGGGGGAAGACACGGCCGTCCCTCATGAGATGGATGCTCATCGCAAGGCGCAGGGGGAATTGATTGCCAAAGCCTTGCAAAATATTAAGGTTAATACCTCCCCCCCTAGTCCGGGTGCTGTTACTGTATCGTACCTTGCGGCTCGTAATCCTATGAAGATTCACACCAAGGATGATAATCTTGTGGAAATTTGCAAGGAGTTGGAAAATCGGGGGACGCATCGTGTGACGATAGTGGATACATCGTCTGGGAGTCCTGTCTGTACTGGTATTATTTCGCAATCTGGATTGGTTGATTTTATCTTCAGCAAAGTTCCCGCTGGATCGTTGGAAGTTAAGATCAGTGATTCTGGGATTCCGTACAAAAAAGAAGTCGTCAAGATTGAGGAAGAGGCAAATGCGGCTGATGCCTTTGAATTGTTGGATTCAAAACGGTTGAGTGGAATTGCTGTGGTAGATGAAGATGGGGTACTGATTGGGAACACATCAGCCCGTGACATCAAACATGCTGTGATTGATGGTGGTAAGGTTAGCATGGATGTGGATATTATTTCTTACCTTGCGAAGGTTCGTCAGAGTCAAGCCAGGAAGAATGAAAGGTTCCCCTCGTGCCATGTTTATGAAGATGCCACTGTCGGGCATGTTGTTGGTGTTCTAGCCAAAACCGGTTATCACAGATTGTTTGTGGTGGATGCTGATAGGAAGCCAATAGGGGTTGTGAGTTTTGCGGACCTTCTCAGATGGATGTTGGGATTTTCTGGCGTTGTTGACCAGGCGTAGGAAATCAATTGCTGCAATTTATGACAGTGTTCCTTATTGTGTTTGTGTGTGTCAAAGTTGATTCATTTATTTCCAAAGGATTTCGTTCATGTTGGGAGAGAATGTGTTAGCAGAAAATGAAGACAGATACTATTTTGGGACAACAATACTTGTAAAGAGGTCGAGAGCAGATATTTGTTACTGCAATACTTGTGTTTAAGCATGTGAAGGTACTTATTTTTCAAACAGTCATGCAACCAAATATTCCAATACCTTGTACGTCACAAACTCCTCGAGATGTCATGATTAATTGTAGTTGAGGGGAAGTAATTGCTGTTTCCAACATGACACTCATAATCTGAATCTATGGGAAGAACACATGCTTTACATCCCTGACGTCCTATACTTCCCTACTGAGCAATGAAGACATATCCCATACCACTGAATGAGTCTGGATCCAACCTTTCAAAACCCGCATCCCCACCTCAGCCAATGGATCTTCAGCAAGTTGAAGATCAAATGACCCAAAAGTCAACAATGTTTTCAAAAATTTTGACAAGATATCTGAATAGAGATACAACACCTTTATCAGCAATGGCAATGGTCTCAAGCTGGTTATATCCCAAATCATCAATCCTCCAACCAGATGTACACCAAACTGCAAGGAATGATCCCTTCTATCTCCAAATTCTGTCTCTTTGATAGTTACTTCTTACTTCTGGCTTGACAATAGCCTCTTCATGCGTAATTTCGTCTCTGAGACCACAATCTCTCCTAGAATGTATTATCTTTCTCCATCCTCTAGCAACTGTTCCTTATATTGCTATCAAATATGTTATTCCTGCTAGAAAGCATTTGAGTCAGCAGGAGAGGAAAAGCTCTCACATGTGGGTATGTTGAACTGAAAGTCAGTTTATGTCAAGAGTTAACAAATAGTCAAACGCCTCCTAGTAAATGATATGACACTCATCATACTCCTACTGGTTATCAATCCATAAGTGCTGGGGCAATATGTTCTATACATTTATTTGATTTGGCTCTAAGGCACCTCTCAGGTCTCTCACCTTCATTGCCCCACCTCACATACTACTTCTATTAGCTTTTCCCTAATACTACAGCAATTTAGAAACACTCCAAACCTGTTCCTGAATTGTTCTTAGGTTACTCGAACACCACATCTAACTGCAAAGATCACTTCTAAGCCAAGCTGGTCATTTTGGATGCTCTGGTAATGCCAAGCCCCTCCACCGAAAACTGCTGATCCCTGAAACTTAACCAACAGTCAAAACTTCCTCACCCACACCATACACCCATCTCCGGGGTTTTTCACCTTGTATCCTAATCCTAGCAATTGCAACCATGCAACCACCCTCCGATAAGCAAGCCTCAGCTGTTCTTCCTCTCAACTTACTTTATCCCCACCTAACCTCTCGACTCTTAATAAGGATCTGCTGATGCTAGTTTTTAACTTGAACTGTTGCACTGACGGAGAATTATTTTTTGTGTTGTGTCAATAGCGTCAACTAGTACAATTGCTTCAATATCATGATTCACTTTTGCGCGAATAGACAATTATATATTTGTGTGGGAGCCGGCTCACTGAAGGTCTATGAGTTGTATGTCCTGGTAAATATAGTATGTATTTAATTGTTTCAGATTTGAATTTTATTGTTCATGTGAATTAATGCATAATTTATACCTTCTCATAAAGGACGGTTGCTGATTTGGCTGGTTGTAAAATGTTATGTCACATTCCATTTCTCTGCATTTTTCAGGGAACAGTTGGAAGCAGCTCAATTGTTGGTATGGGTGTCACAGCCATCCGTATATGCAAACGTCAACAGGCAAGGATGCTGCCAACACATGTAAATGCACAAATAGAAGAGTCCATAACTGATAATTTCTACTCAATGTGGTGCTATGAGTTGTAATATGCATAGTAAGTAGTTGAGTAGAAGGGGTATGATGCCAACAGTTTCACTGAAATAATTAGCACATTTAATATCACCAGAGCCAAGTCACAAGTAGCTTTTCATTAACTGAGTTGAATTCTGCAGAATTGTAAAAATTACCATCCTCCCCCTTACACAAATTTCATACTAGTACTAGCTTTTCAATTTTTAGTCCCTCATGCCTTGGTAAAACCTAATCCATTGGCCTCAGCATACCTCTCCATGAACCTCATGAACCTATCCCACTCCTCAGGACTGTTCATTACCAAAACACTCTCAATACTCTGTGGCTTCCCGTTCATAAATTTAGCATTGACATCAGTTGTTCTTAACTCTCCTTCTTCATCAATGAGGAACATGCCAGTAACATCGCCACTCGTAGATGTGGACGCATCAAACACATTGGGATTAGCAAAACGAAACGTTGCTGTGCCAGAGGATCCATCACGTGCACGAGTCAGTTTGATATCAGGTACGTCTTTTTCTTCGAGACCACGTACGAATTGAATTTCAGCATTGAGCATTGTGGAGAAACGGCTTGTTGAGGGAATCGAGGGTGTAAAAGCACTGGTCATGGCGAAGATAGCCGGTGCAAGAGCGATGATAGTTTTGCGAGCCATTTTCTAGCTAGAGTGTATGAATGTTGAATTGACAAGGCAATGAAGACAAGAACTGATAAGGCAGAAAAGTGAGATGAGGAGGGGTTCGTTTGCGATTATTTGATGGTTGGAGGGAAGAGGAGGGGAAGAGGGCGAGCTAAGTTACCTTTATAAAAGAAATCATTTAATTGATATTCTAATTCAACCCGTAGTTATCGTAAGAATATTCGAAGATCCAATTAATGGATATTCGTTTTAACGGTAGTTGTCACTGACGTTGCGAACTGATTCAATCTACGTTGAAGATAGACACCGTCGTTGTGGACGATTTGACAGCCGACAGCACTGACAGTTGCGTTTCACAACCAACAACCACCTCGACAGAAACACTCATCATCCCTGGCCACGCACCCTATCCACCGAGTCCACCGCCACGAACCAAAGATCAGTGAACACAAATTTAATCAAAAACTATCGTCCAAATCTCACGATGAAATCTTCCTGCCTTTTCCTAACATCTCTCCTGGCTTCAGCCACCGCCTTCGCCCCAACAGCACCTCAAACTCGTGCATCCACCACATCCCTCTCGGCACAAATGGCTCGATCTCAAGTCCTCAACGACGTAGCCGCCGCGTTTGGTGCCGTCGCTGTGTCGACCATTTTTAACCCACTTGCTGCAAACGCAGACGAGGTCACTCCTTCAGGAATATCCATCAAAGTTGTTAAATCTGGAAATGGCCCCGCACCCGAAGTTGGTGACTTGGCAGCAATCAGATTTGCGTCATATGCTGGGGAGAATAAGATTGATAATATTTTTGATACAGCAGAACCTTATTACACGAGAGTTGGGAGTGGGGGCTTGATTAAGGGTGTTGAGGAGGTCTTGCCCAAGATGAGATTGGGAGATAGATGGGTGTTGACTATTCCTGTGAGTCGTGAATGAGTTTGTTATGATTTGAAAGTACAAAAGCAGTTTGTGATTTATTTTTGTCTCACTTTACTTGAATTGCAGGGAAACCTTGCATTTGGACCAAAAGGACGCCCTGCTTCTCCTGGGTCTCCACGTATTCCAGCCAATGCAGAAATTACGTTTGATGTGGAAATGGTTGGTCTTCCAGGGAAGGAGCCTGAGTTGATTGACATCATTGGGGATTAATCGGTTTCTTTGACAACGTTATAATATTGCTTAGGGGGTCACACAACCTTGTCATCAACAATGGCTGTTGATTTGTTGTGTCGGGTAATTTTGTCCTTGTGTCATGAATGAGAGGGAAAATAAGATTATTTTACACTGCAACAAGTCAGTTTATTCTACAACATTTCTATCAAACTTAGATCTGGTGACTTTAACACTATCTTCCTGTACATCCAAATCATTTGGATGAAATGAGGCAGCTAGCTAAAGGGACTGGCTCAATGTAGTACTCACGGCATTGTACCACAATTCTGCTTCTATTAGGCGGGGGCAAGTTAATTATATTAAAATAGTATAACAAGTCAGGGCAAGGGTGGGGTGGTAAGGTTTGCCCCCAATGATTCGCCCCCGGTAAGGGTTTTGCTGCTTATCGTCACACATGACAGACAGAAGGAACGTCACCATCATCCCAGCTACAGGGGTATGTGGAATTTGACGTCATCGCGTAGGAATTATAAGTATCCTTTAGAGCG
>JALLAY010000117.1:0-20780 GCA_036939635.1 Cyclotella baltica | reverse complement strand
CCTACACATATGAAACTAATGTTCTTCTATGGAAGGAAAAATACACCAATTGTCATGTAGCATCATGTCAGCTGGAGGCATTGACATGGACATGAAAACTGTCACGTCATGTCTTGTCAGCTGACATTCAAAAATGTCAGTGTGACATGTCCAATATTCACGTCTGCTGGAGGTGCTGATACTGACATAATTTCAGTCAACTAATGTCTCACTACTGACATTTCATTACATGATGCAATAAAGATGGACAGTGATGTAAATTGAGAGCTCTGAATGCAACTGAGCTCTGAGCAGAGATGCTGACCCGTGCTTTGACGCTTTGACCAGCAATGGTTAGCTGGGTTGTTTGAAGAGCAACAAAACTTCAAGAGGCATTCATTGACCTTTCACGATCAGCAGCCCCGTTTCAGTCCACATGGAAGCTCTTAGCTGACATTTTTGTAAATGACTCAGCCCCAGATTATGCCAGCTTCAGTCACAATGTCGCCATGACAGGCACAATGTCAGCGGGGTCAGTGACATTTGAGTGTCAGCAGACATGTCAGCTGACATGTCAATGACATTTCCTACTAAGCTGTCCGGATTCACCACATCAGCAAAGGTTGTACTCTCTCTATCGCATCCAAAAACTTTTCATCTTGTATAAATTTTTGTGAAAGTTAGGGTCGCCATCTTAAATGTTCCCAAAGATACGGGTAAGTACTGCCCATTGTGTTTCTCTTACCATGAGCCCTTCTAACCTCGGCTATGGCTATGAGTTCATGTTAATCCATAAGTCAATTTGATCAGTGTTGCTATATACTGATGCAAGCTGGTTGTGGAAAAGGAAGTCATCAAAACTTCTAAACCTGCCAAATCCAAGACTTTCCGGTATTCCATGATTACAATCCATTTGGATATTACTAACAGATCAAAATTTGAAAAGACATAAATCCTCATGGCAGGAATGATGAATGGATCAACATCTTGGTATACATTGTTTGGCATGGCTTGTAGAAACCCGCCAATGCGAAGGTGTGAAGAATGAATTCTACAGAGTGGCTTATCCCCAAAGTTAATATACAAATTTGGGCTTACTGAAGGATGCCCTATTGTAGGGCACATTACAAAAATGATTTTTAGAATTGTAGTCGTTGTAAGCTGGAATGGCATCATGACCAAGGAAGATAGGCAAGAACTTGTCATAGACAAATTTCTGCATTTATGTCTGTACAACCACACAAACCATGGAGAATAATTCATCACCGGTTCAGCAAATGTAATTTATCAGCCCAATCATCATGCTCTTGTATCAGCACTGTATGCATTAAAGTCAGTCCCAAATTCTCATTTCCATGGACACCACCAGCAAAGAAAGGTTGTCTGTGACATCACCTCCACGACTGGACAGTCCCTCATCGCTCTTTTGTAGTGATTAAACTCATTTATCATCATCAATCTACAAGTCAAAAATGAATCATGCATTAGTATGAACTCGAACTGTGCACGTGTATTGCAATATACCTTTCCCCTAAAATACAACCCAATGTTATTCCTAATATAGTATTGATTCCTATACAACATGATTTGGTCATGCTCTAGATCCGTTGTATTGGCATTTGTATTGTCATTTTCGTATATTCTTTGAACATTGAATTGATTTATATTGCCCAAATAGCTTTGGCATTCACACTTAGAAAGAAGAAACGCCCCCAACACAATATGCTATTTGTGTTTAACAGTCCTCTTGGTGTCACTTTATTCTTGTGTCAAAAAGTATCTGCCTAGTGCCGCATTGATACCCGTCAAGTGACTGCGTTAATACCTGGGAAACTGAAGTCGTACCTAGTCAGTAATCTAAAATGTTGTACATGCCGAAATCTAAACAGGGAAAGGTAAATTGCCACATGGATCAATAGGCATAGATGATTTAGTCATATTCATATAATAGAGATAATACTGAAAGCCAAGTTTGCCATGAACAGTTTTGGAGGCAAGAATTCCTATTCTTTTGGTCACAGTTCAGGATAGCTTCACCTTAAGCAGTCATTCTCATTATCGTCCATAATTGCACTATATTAACTCAGCACTGACATATCATCTACCTTATCATTGACCTCTTCAATGGGGTGAGGGGTTCAGTTGCTCATGTAACACTAAGCTAACACAAGGGGAGTGATTCAAAATCAATGCCGTGTCGTCCAACCTAATTTGGTGAGTACAAGACCAGAAAACCAGAGAAGTAATATCAAAGTTCTAGTATTAGCATCTTCTGAGTGGGACTCCTACTGTTCTAGTATACACTCATACTCTTTGGGATGTGGGTCTTAACTAACCTTCATCAACATAACTAGGATGTAACGACCGAGAATTAATTTTTGAGGTCCCTCAAATCTCAAATTGATACTGACATTTTAAGCTAATTTGATAGTCTGCTGTGTTCAGACAGTTTGACTCAATTGGTCATCTTGGAGATAGGTGGAGTGGGGCAGGAAATGATTGTCAGAGAGTCTTTGAGTAAAATATTGGAGATACAGACAGTTTGTGCTAGGGTTTCTCCGATCCAAGATAGCCCGCAGAGCCATTATGGTGTGTGTGTGTGGGTGCAATGATATGCCTCATCCTTTGTTCTAGCCAACAATTGCATACTATGCTAGCTTGTGTGTGTTGTCTCAAAAACCCACAGCAATTGGAGGGTGTGTGGATATTGGGTAGATACTAGTATTAGGTATTGTAGCAATTATTTAATGAACATGGATTCAAAGTAAGTATAAGTATTGTCTTATCTTACTTATGATTCATTATAATCCACTTCAATCTAAGTTTGAAGCTGTAGATTTAATGTGTTGTCAGAGTGGTACCAACCAGAGTAAGGGTATTGCACCCAAGTGTCGTTATCTTCTATTGTTTGTAAAGGTCGGTTTTTAGATACGGTGATGGGTATTTTGAAAACCCATCGAATAGATGTTAAGTGATCTCTCAAGAGTCAAATAACCTGTACTTCAGGTGCGTGTCTGTTTTGTTCTTCATCCCGAGCGATCGACAAATCAACAAACCAGCACGTGGACGACAGCCCTCATTTTCATTTGACGGAGAAACAAAAACCATGCTATTGCTATGACTGCTGCATCTTTTCATCACAAGCCCTTGATAGAATAGACTACCAAGATGACACCCACTCTCAACAACGAGAGGTTTGCTAGACTAAACAGTCCCCTCAGGGCCTTCGTTTTCAGAAAACCAACAAATTCTTTGACTGTTAGTACAGCAATCAATCACTACAATCACCAGCTACGTCCATGGCTGCAGCAACAACTCGTATGCCTGCTGTCTCTACAACAATTATTGCGCCTGCTGTGGTTGCAACAACTCCTGTGCCTGCCATTGGTGTATTAAATTTTTATTTCTCCACATCATTTCATTACTGACATTAACTTTATTGATGCAGCAAGAGTGTCAACATATAGGCTATCAGTTGAATTTGTAATCATCCATCATTGCTTTAGGTATCAAAGTAGCTTCAAAACTAGAACCTGTATGTTCATGTATTCAATCTCTGTCAATGGCACATAACCGTACCCATATCCAACAAAAAAGTGGGTATTGTGTAATAGTTATCTACCCAACAATTCAAAACGATGGGTATCAGTCATCGTTTTTTTTAAATAGAACGGGTATCGTAAAAATTAAAAATGGGTGCTATTCCGCTATTCACCACTGTCACCAACACCAATCATATCTCATCATTCAATGCTCCCATTCCTCAAACGCTACGGCAAAGCAGCACTTGCCATTGAACTAAGCGCAGTCGGAAGCCTCTTTTACGTATTCCACGATATAAACACCGGTGGTCCTGAAGCTCGAAAAAAGTGGGATAATCGGCTTCCTTTCCTAATTGATGCATTTCACAAGGTCACCGGTGACGAGAGGGTTGTTGAGCATCGTAGTGATAGTTATAACCCATCCAAATCAGGAGATATTGAGAAGTAGAACTTTGTGAACTTGCGGGTTATATTTTATTGTAGTTACATTGAACGTGATGACAAATTTAGCACGTCTGCGATTGCTCGTAGTTTTAGTTGTAGAGGCTGCAATGTTGTTATTTATGTTCTTGGAAAATACAGCTGGGTTTTCTGTTCATGGAAAAACAAAAATTAAATCAAAATTGCACCAGCAGAAAGAAAATGAAATCAATTGGGATTCTGATTTGTTTGATCAAAGAGGCACCGGTCAGAAGCCAGACAAAAAAGACAGTGAGTGGGACATGAATCATTCAGAAGAAGACATAAAATCAATGAGGGAGCAAATGAAAGATTTATGGAAAGCCGATGTTAGTGAAGAAAAACCAACTGCAGATTGGATGCCAGGGTTTGGTAAAGGTCCGGATGAAGATGAACCATGGTTTACTGGTTAATAGTTAGGCAACAACTCAATGCCTTATGGTTTGTATAACCTATAAAAATCCTAAGCATTAAGTAATTGCTACTGGGCGCCGTATGCTGTTAAGAACCTCGCTCTCCTCTGATGAAATCTCAGTTCCTTCCGACATGAAATTAATAGAGCACTCCTCATCCTCACTTCCATCAGGATTTGTACAGGGTCTAAACAAATAACTAGCCGAGGCCCCAAAGTTATGTACCTCCAGCGGATCTCTACCTGTCCCATCATCAAGCAGTTTCACACATTTAGAGTTGAGATCAAATATAATGGGGAGGCCATTGGGGATCTCAAGACCTGATATCTTTTCAACAGGGATTTCACACAGATGCATGAGTAATCCACGAATTGCATTCTCACTGGAAGCTATTAGAACTCGTTTGCCCTTGCTTACAGCCTCGGGCATAACGTTCTCTGTGAAGTATGGGATGGTTCTATCCATGCAATCTTTGAGCGACTCTGATTTTGGGAGTTTGCGATGGAGAGAGAAGTTGTTGCTTTCAATGGAGCGTATTATTGTTTCGCTGACAGAATATCTAACATCTTTCAAGTACTTCTTGTATCTCATGTCATTGCCTTATTTTGCAAAATGGCAGTGTAAATGAGAGACGGCGGGATATATTGCATATAAATAAACATAATAAGTACTTACCAGGATATTGTGGAGAGAAACTTGAACAGCGAGGTGGTTTAACAGCATATCCGCGTCGCCATGCTTTAAATTGCTCGTCGCCATATTGTTGTTTTACCATTGCCTTCGATAGCCCAGTTAGATCACCATACATTCTCTGATGTACAGGTGTAAATCAGGTTAGCAGGGAGATAGATATGAACCGTACAGTGTCAAGATGTCATCTCACCTCATTCAATCTCCAGCTTTTGATAATTGGTAGCCATAGACAGTCCATTTCATCCATCACAATCCTATGAAAAAGAAGGCAGATTAGGTTACAAAAGTCGAGTAAACATCAGAACTAAAATTCAAATGAAGTACAAATGTAAACCTACCAAGCAGTCTCAATTGCTCTAGAAAGCCACGAAGTGTAGACAACATCAAATTCAAAGCCATGCAGCTTAAGCAATTTGCCAGCCTCTTTGGCCTCTTCGACTCCTTCTGAGGCCAGAGGGACATCATCCCATCCAGTGAATAGACCTAGCTTATTGTTCTCGGTTTTCCCGTGCCGAATCATTACAATCAACGATTCTGACTTCTTAACAGGCACCGGACCAAGTCCTGGAAGAGTTGATGCAACTGGCAGTGCTGAGACACATGGATTGTATGAGCCATTATAGATGGGTGCCTCGACAACAGTTTCATCTGAATCATTGGTTCTCTCAATGCTATCATCTGACTCAAACTTGGCATGATCAGGATCAAAATACTCCCCTTCCTCCAGTTCATGAATACCTTTCTCCCAAATTTTGTCTTGTTCAAGTTCTACTAACGTAAGCTTACCATCCGTCCCATCATCTTCCTCTTCAGAATCATCTGCGAAACTACTAGCCCATTCCTGAACTTGCCTCTGCGCTTCGAGCTTAGACAATGATCGTTCCAACGGTGTCATCCCCGAGCTAGGTCTTGACATGACTTTATCATAATCAGGTACATTGGCACACCATTCTTGTTCCCTTTTTATTGCCTGCTTCAACAACCCGGGCTTTTCTAGAAATACACCCTTCATATGGACCTGAGAGACGGTCGACTGGTCTATAGTTGGAGGAACGGGATTTAACCATTTGTCAAATTTGTATACAATAGGAATACCTGTAGGAATCGCAATATCTTGTATCTCATCATCTCCAACCTTGTCAATAATTTTGACCAAGCCTCTAAGTGTATTGGCGTGTGCTACAACGAGGACATTCCTTCCACATGCAAGTTCGTAACTTATTTTCTCTATCCATAGAGGTTCTGTTCGTTTCATGCAGTCTAAAAGTGACTCGGTTAGGGGTATTTGTTCTGTGGAAAGATCAGCATGTCTTCTATCTCGTCCGGGGTAGTACTTGTCTGCTGCGGTTAATGGCGGTGGACGTGAGCGTAATGATCCTCTCCTATAACATGAAATGGCACATTTGAAATATCTCCGTGAAGACCACAAACGAAAAAAGTACTTAAGTAATCAACCGCCACACTTACCATTCCTGGACCAACTCAGCTCCCATTCTCACAGCAGTCTCAGTTTTACTCAATCCAGTCAAGGCACCATACATTCTTTCATTTAATCTCCACGATTTAAAGACTGGTAAGTAGACTTCATTCATTTCTTTAAGAAGAAGCCAACTGGAACGAATGGCTCTTTTGAGTCTAGATGTAAAGACCACGTCTACTTTGTAGCCACCTTCTAGTAGCAGACTGTTTTTGTTGTCAAGATTATATGGTTGAACACATGTATTGTAGATTGAAAACAAGTAAGTAATATCAAATGTACTCACCGTGCAGCATGTTCAACTTCTCTGTAGCCTTGCGGTGACAAATCTGGATCGGCCCAACCTAAACAAATTACATAATGCAGAGACAAGAAAAGAGACACCTACCATGAACAGAACCAAAACAAAAATAAGTGTACAAATCCCACAATAGTTCCTCACCAGTAAAAGTCTTATTGGCATTCCACAAACTCTCCCCATGCCTAACCAAAATCAAAGTCCCCGGCTCACCACCCCCACCCGATGCCGAACGTACATCCCCACTCCACAACTTTTTAGGCAAATTCACCAAATTCTGAAACAACTTTCCAACAAACTCTCGTTTCGACGATTTACCCAACATTCCCCAATACCCATCCTCGTCCATTTCACCTTCGTTGAATTGAGCTTCTTCCATTTCACCATTGGTGCCAATTTCGGGAGGAAAGAATCGTAAGCGATGATGTAGTCGACGACGTTCGAAACGCCGTCTTTCGCGATTGTTTACGATTGTGCGGGAGTAGCCCCATGCGTTGGGGTGGTTGGAGTAGGCTCCTGGATTGTCGTTGGATTCTTGTGGTGGTGTGGCGGATAGGCGTGGGGTATGGCGGGCAAGGGGTTTATTTTTTGGGAGTTGAAAAGAGGTGCATTGGAGGAGGATTGTTAGGAGGGTGAGAGATTGGAGGTGATTCATTTTGTGTTTGATTTTATGGTTGGTGATTGAATATTGTGGTAAGATGAAGCTAGATCTCTATGATTTATGCGGGTAAAGGATGGAATTTAGGTGCGGATTTCGCCATGGTGATGACGGTTCAAATGCATTTTGCATTTTGGTTGAGGAGGAAAAGGAAGAGATGGCGACGCCATCTCTAGCTAAGGTACGCTGCGCCGACAGGCGACATCAGTTGAGAAACTTATTATTACCTTTGAATAAGATTTAATATTAATTTATTAATAAATAAAATCATGAAGAAACAGTTAAATGTTATATACAATAAAGGTAAGTTATATCCCACCACTCCGATGGACGAAGATGGACGAGCACCACAACAGCCCCAACCTGCAACAGCCCGCAACAGCTCTAATAACTAATTACTCCGCCGGTACGCCGCCTCTACAGATGTCTATGGTACTATCATCATCAAAGATGTCTTTCCGAATTGTTGGGGCTGGGCTGGGCTCGGGCTAGGGTCGCTATATTCACATTTATTTTTCAGCTTTAGTCCACGTTTTAATTGATAGTGAAATGGCTCATGTAATTGATGAATATGTGTTGACTCGTTTATCGTTTAACGTTAGTTATTGTTCCTCTAATATCATATCACAATTTTTGTCTCGCGTATCAGATGATACTACTAGGGTTTGCTTCGTTCAAATCAAATAGTTAGCGGTGGCCATCAGACAGCTATTTACCATATTAAACTTTCACCAGTTCAACAACTTCACTGTTAATATCAAAATATGGTTTCAATTCGGAACCGAAATGCTGACAAGATCACATTTAGGGCGACATTTGGTAAATTAATATGCGCAGTACTCATCGCTGTAATTGTGGGAAGTATCTACGCCTGGTGTGTCATGTTATTTACAATGATCCAAAATGGTGATAATAAGGGAGGCAGTTACAATAACGAGGAGAAGCTTGGAGTGGCGAAAGCATTACTCCGCAATAATGTCATGAGGCCACAGCAACGGCAACAACAGGAGAAGCCAGATTTGTTGCATGATTCAGACCAATCCGAAATAATGAAAATGCCCTACCCTCCACCACCTGTTTCATGCAGTGATCTATTCTCACAATCATCGCAACAAACGCAAGAAATCTTGGCAAAACACCCAGAATTACTACCACCCGACTACGATCCAATCACGGGTAAGAATTTAACATTCGCCAGCAATCCCAACGATGAGAAATACAGATCCTTGGCACTGGGCGTACTGGACGTTAACTTTGGCAAATTGTTGGTAAATTATCATGCCAATGCTCAATTCGCCAAAGAGTACGGTGAGAAATATCATAGAGATGAAATAGCCGAGCTTGATTTTAAAATTGCATTGCATAGACCGGAAGTAGATGGTGAACGTTGGGGTCTTTATAATAAGGGGAAATATTATGAGTTTTTAATGACGCAGCATTTTATGGATATTATTTGGGAGGAGAGGCAGTTGCTCCAGCAGCAGGAACAGGAGAATAGTGATGTTGATGAGTTGGTAATATTAGATGTTGGAATGAATATTGGCTGGTTCACTCTTCTGAGTGCTTCTATGGGAGCACGACGTGTGATATCCTTCGATCCACTTCCTATGCACCACTTTCGAGTTTGTCAATCTTTGAAGCTTAATGGATGGTTAAGAGATGATAGCATTGAAAAGGAAAGTCCAGTCGTTGAGACTTACCACGTTGGTGTAGGAGCTACGCGAGACAAACTTCAAGTCTCATATCAATTAAGACAAACCGGCAAAGCCACCCTGTGGAAAGGGAAGCCAAGCAACAATGACGGGAACGATTTTGTGCATAAAGAGGTTGCTGTAATAACACTGGATGATTTTGCAAAATCTCAAGGATGGCTACAAGATAATGATTCTGGACTGCCGACACCTCAGTATGAAGGCAAATACCCTATCTCTCTAATGAAGGTCGATGTAGAGGGTTATGAGTACGCCGTGTTCGATGGTGCTGACAAGTTAATACATTCAGGCCTAGTCAAGTACATTTTAGGAGAATTCCAATTCTTTGGTGCTCGGGACAAAGCTCGTCTGGCCATTGCACACACTGCCAACGCAGGGTATAAATTGTTGTTTATTGGTGATTGGGCTGGAGAGGCTAAAAGGTTCCGGAAATATGTGAAAGACGTTGGTGGATTCCCAACTGATTTTTCTAGTGAGAACTATGCTGATGATATTGCAGATTGGTCCTTGAAATTCTTTGATGAACACAAGAGATGGAAGAGAGCCAATTTGATGTGGGCAAGGAAAGAAGTTGATACAGATGGAGTCTTTGGGGTTATGAAATAATGAATTTACTTGGTTTTGGGTGTCATGCTCCGTCTCTCTTATTGTTTCATACATTGTGACACTAAATCTCTTAACAATAAATTAAGTACTTAATTCGGTTCTTACATCCCAGTCTTCTCTCTGACTTCAGTCAGTTTCATAAATTGTATAATGTTCAGTTTTGTTAGATCATCTTGGTCTGAATTTACAACAAAAATAAAATAATTCTGTGGGTTGATGATGCAGAGACAATAGCCTGTGGTGGTACCAACAAAGTATGTGCCCACTTGCTGGGAAAGAGAATAGGAGTCATGTGAGTATTCATAGATTCAGGAAGGAGGAACTGCTAAGGTCTTGGAAATGACGAAGAAGGAGGAGAACAATATTGATCACGAAAGATTTCAAAAATATATCGAATCGCCAGATGAAGTGCACTTTACCATAAAAAGATCTTCTGCATCAGACAAATCTTAATCTGGGGGAGTCCTACCAGTCTCAGTCTAAAGAGACTATGGGATAAGCATTGGCTTTCGTGGCTGCACAATTGGATGTCGTCAGAAACTCAACAATATTTTGATGAGCGAAGTCATGAGCACTATCAGAAACCACTAGAAAGAAGATAAACAATGATAATGTGACTAGAGCAACCTCCTGCTTGATGGTAGTTGCTTCTACAATGGTGAATGCAAAGGAAAAATCTGATCATCTACAATTTAAATGTACGTTATGCAATGCACACAACATTGACAAGACCCAAAAACTATCTGCATGAGAGGACTGGACAGCAGATAGGAGATGTCTGGAAAGGGAGAAAAATAATGGGAAGAACTATGGCAAACTTATAAGGGGTCGGGTAGGTTGGCAGATGCAATCACCAAGCATGTTGTATTTGTAGACCACTGCAGAGAATGTTCAAATAGCAACCAAATAAAGTGGAAAATCTTCCAAATCATGAAACCCTCCATTATCTGGCTGGGTGTTAGAAACTACTGTATGAAGTCAACTATGGCTTTGATTCAAGATCTGCATGATTGAGAGAAATGAAATCTTGCACACATTTCGGACCAAGAAGTCTGAGGTCATCAATGCCAATTTAGATATCTACAGTACCAAAGACTCTCAGAGCAGAAGAGACATAGATTCTTGTTGAGTAATATCTCTTCCCCAGGACACTGTCACGAAAATAGACAAGTGAAGCTGATCACTCCGGAACTGATGTCCTCTCCTTGTAAGATACCAGTTTTTAATTGACAAAAATGTCTTCAGACTCCCTTACAACTTACAGGCCAAATTCCGCCCATTTTACTAACATGGAATTGGCAGCAGGAATCTCTGCAAAGAGAAGTAGAAGTCTACGAAAAGTACAAGATTTAGGTATTTTTCACTATTTGGTATCAGTTTTCAAAAAATGATACACATACATTGGAAAAAGATAGACATACAAATGATGTCTACTTGAACTTTAATTTCTGTTTTGCTTATTACATAGGAGCAAACGTAAATTTAGGTGTAACTTTTTTGTCAAGCTGTAATGAATTGAGACATAAATCATATTCGCTAAATGTATCTTTGAATCTGATCACAACTAGATTGTATAGTCATATCTAATTGCTATGACATAATGTACTATAGCGTCCAAGCCCAAGTTTGAGAAGCAGCATACAAAATTAGTGTTCGTAAATCTGTAATTTGTTTGGTCACTGGCTAAAGAAATTAGTTAGTTGACCAGCCTCACAACGGTTCTTTGTCTTTTGGTCCTATTTGAGTATGGCAATATTACACAACACTACAAGGACTTACCGTAGACAAGCGAAGAGCAGACATGTGCTTTGGCTGACAATTCACCCGGCATTTGATGGAATTTGGCAGTAGTTTTTGGCTGGAATATACCTATACCATTCTAGCTCAAGATTTCTTTCCCAAAAACGCTATTCATCACAGCCCTTTTACCAATACGGCTTAACACTGCATCTCAAAGTAGAGATTCTCTTGCCAAAAGTTGGCACATCACATATCGATTATGCCTCTGCCAAAATTGGCGGTAGTTCCTTCTCAGTGAGGGCTCTTCCGCACCACCCCTCATCTCTCAGCTAAACTCTTTGAACAATTAGAACGAGCCGATGTATTGTTGAATCATTGCATCGATGTCAATTCATGGACTTATGAGTGCGATTGCTTAACTTCTATCGCCCTTAGTGCGTAACGTTCTTCGATTTAAACTTGTCGGTTTAGGTTCACTTTCTTCTCCTTTGACAAGGCCACATTGTGAGTTCGAGTTGCAGGTTCAGGGCAATGAATGCAAACCAGTACAACGCGGTGTTGCGAAACAACCTTAACAGTTGTTTAAAAGAAGATCCAGAGGGTGAGCATGTCAGTGGTCCAAAAAGAGAGCCTGAGGGCGCACAATTGATTGAAATGAACGTACATATCATGCACACTCCCCAAAAGCCAAGGCACAACTTTGCCTCATCGCCCACATCATCTCCAACAATTGCTCTGCCATCGCTACCAAATTCTGCTCCCTCGACGCCACACGAATCTGTTGTCGTTTCTCCGCCACGCGTGCATCGCTTCAGTGCCAATGGCGTGTTACCCATGCTGCCAATTGTGAAAAGCAGCCCTAATTTGCTCATGGACTTAGACGATAGTATTAGACGTGAAGAACGATTGAATGATCATCAGGAGTGTTCAATACAACTGATTGATCAATGGCGTGATTTGCAGAGAATAATTGATGATAGGCAGGAGAAAGTAGAACCGATCGAAACCGATGCGATAATCGAACCCGCAAGAAAGCCAAAAATCAACAACAACCCCAGAAGCAAACATCAAATGAATATCCATCCCAATTCAATCAGAGGTACAACAGAAGCTGCTGCCTGGTACCTACATGGGCAAACTGGTGGACGTGTGGCTCCTATACCCTCAGACAAATCACAATTTGGCAGGAATGTATCCGTCATGAACTCCAAGGCCATGTCTAGGATGAGAAAAGAAGACAAAAAGCTAAAACAAAAAGTGAATAAAAAAGTAGACATAGAGTCTGGAAGGTATGAAGACGATACCAATGTTTTAGTTGACTTTGCAGAAAAAGGCGCAAGAATAACATCCAAGGCCATCGATGCAGATGAAATTGACGGAGATAGGTGGTCTACTGGAGTGGCATCGGCAATTGTCATGGGTACAGCGGCTCGATACAACAAGACTCTGTGTATGTTTCCACACGGAAGAAGAGTGTTGCTTCCTATAATCATGGCGGTGATGGCTTTGGCATTATCTATTTACGTCTCGATCTCATGTCGGTTCATGACAATTCAGCCTGGTTCGAGCGTCAACGACGTCTTTCAGATTGGACCTTGGTTTTACCTTTCGACCAATCCTCAGTCGGATGAGATTTGTATGCCTTATCCATCCGATGTTCAGTTGGACATTTGGTTTACGGTGGCTAGGTCTATGTCGGCACTTGCGGTTTGTCTTGGATTGGGGCTTTTGCTGTGGACGTCTACATTGACTTGTATTCCGTACTCACGATCATCTTTAAATGGGCTTGGAGTATGTTACTTCATTGCTTCAATTCTCCAGTTGGCTACAAGCTTTTTCTACCTATCACAGAACTGTAGAGGCAGTGTGGATGAGGTGGGCAATACCAGTGGAGGAGGATACTTTGGTGGGATAGAGTGTTCTGCCAATCAAGACCTTGTGTTCTGCATTTCAGCAGCAGCTTTGTATTTTGCAACTGGATGGTTACTCTATGTTGCTCAAGGAGTTATTGCCAATGATCCTGGATCAAGTAGCTCAGAGGTGTACACATGGTCGGCTGTAGCAAAGTCTGATAGTTTAGATAATGGGATACGGACAATTGAAAAGTCATGGATAAGAATTCCAGATGGTTCAACATTGGTGGCTACGGTTGTTGTTGAGAGGCGGAGGGGAAAGAAGGGTGGTATTAAAACCACTCATCAGATCAAGACAGAAATGCTGCCAGCTTCTTAACTGTCTGGTCTGCATTATTTGTTTGCACTTTCTTATTTGTAATTGTTTAATCTTGCATAAAATGACAGACACACTTTCTCTACTATCGTAATATTTAATTTAGCAGTCTAGGCAACACAAACATGCTTTTTCAGTGTTTAGGTTTTTTAGGAGCAGAGAATGCATCACATCACATTGTGTCCTCGCGAACATAATAGAAAAGGGCTATGTGGACTCTATCTCGGACCGTGTATTTATTTCACTATTTCTTGTTACAAATAAAACTATATTTGAAGCTAATATTTATTTGGCTTATTGACGTGGCTTTACAGTGTTGGGTGATAACAATATGAAGATCAGACAGCTTTCCAATTCGGACCAGACAAAATTTGATGAATGGATTAGTGATAGTGTGGAACTACTCTGATTCAAAGCATAAACAAAGGAGTTCTACAAATCCCATAGTTGGCCACAGGTTTACAAGCTTGCTTTTTCGTGATTCTGGAGAAGATTTGATACAATGTCAAGGTAATCAATATCATCTTGCGGTTCTTCCATCCCAGATTTCTCGCTTGATAGTTGCCCTTCTTGGCTTCTTTGAAAATTCAAGATATCCTCTTCGGTCAGATCAGGGGACTCAACAGATACACGACTTTGCCTAGCCACAATGGTGCTGCTGCTGATATCTCCATCTACTAATTGCCTCCTTGATGACAATGCATCTCGCATTGAAGACGGAATGGAAAAGTACATGAAAGGATCCATCGCACGAACAAGGGCCAGATCGGACGAATTGATGCTGGTGATGTCAAGCTGCCACTGCGTCTGTTCTTCACGAGCGTCAGGGTAAGGGCTAGTGTCCTCGATAACGTCTTTGTTAGGGGAGTTCAGGGCTTCATTCTTCTTGTTTTCATTTGGTTTGCACATAGTGGGAGTGTGAAGAGAGGTGAAGTGTGAAGAGTGTGAGAGTGAGTTGTGTGATTGTGTGAGTTGAAAAATTTTATGAGTCTGTGGATTGTGGAGGTTGAGTATTGAGGAGAAGGGTCGAAGCGTAACCACAGGGTCTTAAAAAATCAACTTGAGGACATGCGTACCATACAAGAACACGTGGCATACATCAAAGGTCACAGGATCGTATGGGGTCATAAGAAGCAGTTGTGAGTTTTCTTGGCTGATCTTTTCGAGTCTAAAAGCAACTGAAAGTAGTAAATATAGATTAGCACGATTAGAGAAACTGAATGACTTATCTGCTTCTTTTCGTGACCATTGAAAATACACCAAGTTTTTGAGAGCGTTGGGTGTCGCAAAGAAAGGCTGCGCAAGTACAACGTTATTCACATGATGTGAATACGAATACAAGAGCAAACAAGAGTACGAAAAAACACCGAAGGTCACAGGATATAGTATGGGGTCATACTGCATAGCGTTGAGGTATTTTTCCGTTCTTACATTTGGTTTTTCTTGGCTTCTCCAAGCTTCTCTTCAATAAGGACAATGACTGCTCCGCACGCACCAAGTCTTTTTGCCTTGTGACTTGTGGAAAAGCAAGGCTGCAACGTTTGAGACCTCTGTGATCTGGTGAATTAACCTTGTTTTCACAGCACCCCAAAAATCTCAATGCACTACAACAACAATGGCAAACCATTTCTTCCACACCATTTCTAATCCACCATGACCGATCCAGATCCAACTCCATCGCCGCTTTCACCTCCTGTCTCGCCCGATGCCATCGTTTAAGCTAACCGTGGGTTTACCGTAGTTTACACATTAATCCGCTAACAAATTAAGCCGCTCCAGAGCCTTTTCCGATTTTCGTAACGAATTAGCGCCGCTCTGGGTGTCGTTCTGTAACACACACAAGACATGTAATATGCCCTAATGTACTGTTGAGCGCATAATATTTCTTAATGTCGCGCGTGTGATAACAAATTAGTCGCCGCTCTGAGACAAAAACAAGAAACACAATAACACATTAATTAGCCGCTCTGAGCCTTTCGGAGAGCGGATTAATGTGTAAACTGCGGTACTTCGGCCTCCGTCATTGCCGTATCACATTATGATATCTTCCAAGCTGCTGGTGGCAATTTTTTATTCAAGACCAAAGTTGCCCCGAAAAGATAAGAGAATGACACCGATGTGTTGGAACTTGATAATGACCCTAACGAGAGGCCCCTCGGGAGATGACACCAAAATTGCCCATTAAGGACTGGAACTCGTTAAGTCCCTCATTAAAGAACACCAAAATCGTACATCAATCCATTCGAAAATGAAACTAAAATTGCCATTAATGGCTAGAACTTGTTAAGCCCTATTTAAAGAACCCCAAAATTGTCCATTTAACTATTTGAATTTATAAGCCTGTTCTGTAAGAACAACAAATGATTACTCATTCGGGCAGTATATAGCAAGGATTGTGGAATGCCAAAATTGGTTGACAGTGGCAATTCGATCTGTTTCAATGGGCCAGTGTACAACAATATAGAGAAATAGATGAGCTCAACATCTTAACTGTATGAGTCTTGAGCAACACGTATTGTAATGCTGTCTCTCCAAATTCCATTGAAATGTAGAAACTTTGTTCCATAAAAACAATATCGTTCCATGGAAGTATAGAATCTTCAATCCATTAACAAGAATGATATTGATACCATCCACATCTTGTCACCCTCACAATGTTATCTCAATATTGTTATCTCGATTGTGTCATGGACAATGTGCCATCTTTATGATGTCATCCACATTTTATCACCCTGATCATCTTGTCTTCGTTTTTTGTCTTCATTTTATTATCAATAAGATTTTATCCACATCTTGTCATGAAACTTTTCCCGTCTAGAATGTACCATTTTCATAATGCCATCCACATCTTATCACCCTGATCATTCTATCTCCATTTTTTTGTCTTCATTTTGCCATCAATGTAATTTCAACCACATCTTGTCATGCCACCTGTCTCGTCTAGAATGTGTCATCTTCATAATGTCATCCGCATCTTGTCCCCCTAATGATGTTGTCTCCATTTTGTAATCGTTGTTGTTCTTACCAACATTGATATATTATATTTTGATTATGGCTTTGGACGAATCTTTGTTTAAGCGTATAAAGAGGCAAAATGCTTAACTTTCTGCAAAGAGGAAAAGAGAATCAAATAAAAGAAAACTCAGAAGTACTACAAAAGAACAAGCAATGATGATGATCTTACTATGTTATTGTGCAGTATATAAATATGAGCATTATGTAAAGAACAAGCAATCTATTGCAGCATATAAGCACGAGTGTTTTGTAAACAGCCAGCAATCTCTTTTTCAACGCAATTCTCTAAATACTACAAGAGCAAATAGGAGGCCATTACCCAACGCAAGCATGAATAACACAAGAAAATGGAGTCCATTACCCAATGCCAATACAAGCATGAATACAACGAGAGCAACAGGGAGTCCATTACTGAACGCAAGCATGAATACTACAAGAGCAACAATGAGTCCATTGCTGAACGCAAGCATGAATGCTACAAGAGCAACAAAAGAGTTCATTACCGAATGCAATCATGAATACTACAAGAACAACAAGAAGCTATTACCCAATGCTAGCATCAATACTACGAGCGCGATCATCGACACCTTTTCTATTCCATTCACCCTCACCAGCAGTAGCGCCAAAAAACGCGAATAAAGTCTCGAACACTCCAGGATTGATTTTCAGCAAATGACACGGAAGAATCACCACCCACCACACCATATGATATAATGATCTATCATAATAATTTGATAAATTGGGAGTGGAAGGTAATTCTTGGTGGCGAGGGACAGTGACAGTGCAATCAATGTGTCTGATTGGCAGAGAAGGAGGAGGATGAATGCCAAGCAATTTAAAGCAGCCACCATGGTTCATTTGATCTGTGAGGGGGGAAGAGCATCAATCATCAATCTCAAAAAATGAAATTAACTCTAAACTCAACGCCAAATCCACATGTTGTGACGGGCTGGCGTTGAGTCCTAGAAACCCCCAAACCTATGAAACTAATGCATCACCCTCAAGAAAAGGGTTATGTGAGATGGGCGGAATGAAGAGTGGCAGTTGGATATATGGTAACCCAATGGAGCAATACATGCCGATCGAATCACCATGGTGCAATGCCAATTTTGTTGGTGGGTCTTGCTAGTAAATTTGCCGATGGGCAAGAAATTTTATGTTTAGTTCAACAAAGTAAATTCACCTAGTTTTGTTAGACGAAATAACACTGTAGACTCTGACAGATGCTGCTTTACAATGGAGGAAATACGCCTTCGGTGATGTCTTTTTTACCTCCGTAACTACCAGGATGTTAGTGTACATTGGTAAATAAGAAATCGCCTTGCTGAAGGTAGGTAGGTAGGTGTGTTTCTTTTGAATAGGGTTTGGAAACTTCTTCTCTTCGAACCTTGGTATAAACTTCAGTACATGAAGTTCAGTGAACTCGGCAACTTAGGCAAAACTTCAGTTAGCTTTTTTTGGCAGTTGATGGGTCATATGATGATGGTAGGGAGCAATAAATGGGTATTCTAGCAGTTCAACAGTAACAGTAAATAGTGAACTGGTGGAACCAAACTGGGTTCATTTACAGTCAAAAAACATTACAATACAACATACAATAAAAGACGTGATGATCCCCGGTAAGAGGAAAGAGAGAAAGCAAATAATTATTATGCAATACTCTGCTTTTCAGTTTCTTAATTTGATTCAGCTGCACCTTCGACCTCCTCGGACCATCTTATGAATACAGCTCGTCGTGAACTAACACAAATCAGCAGAGCATTTATATTGAACCTCTTGATTGAACATAACAATATTCCCTTGTAACACTTCATATCCAGAGATATAAGTACTTTTTTCCATGCCAAGAATTCGAATCCTCCCATCATCAAAATATCCTTCTAGCACATTTGAACCTCCTTCACCCCCTCCATTTGATCCACCTGATCCATCCAAACTCTGTAAAATTGCTGTTATTGGAGATGCCAACTCGGGAAAGTCTAGCTTGGTTAACAAATTCGTTTATCGAGCACAAACACCGATTCAATCAAAGCAAAGATTCCGTGATGATGGTATTTGCATCTCCGCATCTGCCTCTAGCAGTATGAATGATAGCTTGGCCACCAGTGTTCGTGATGTCAGCTCCCCGTTGCAATCCACTTTGAACATTGAGAGTGCAGTTGCTTCAGTAAACGAATCCACAGTTGAATATCACAGGAAGGATATCACATTGTGGCACGAAAACAAGCAAGTTTGCGTACGGGTTCAACTTTGGGATGTCAATGTAAATAATTTAGTTTCACTGATGGATTATGCCGCTGAGAATCCTGGCAGTGCCAAAGTCAATTACAATCCGACAAACTCTGCAGTTAGTGGTAATGATACTCAACAAAAACTAGTCTCGTTGTTCAACAAATGCCACGGCTTTGTGGTGACAATTAATGCACCTATTCCACCATCTTACGTCTCTGTTGGCAACTACAACTGTTCCCACTCTACAGCCTCACAATCACAGTCATCATGGAATGCAAATACAGCCTCGGGTGCTGGTGCTGATATTAATTGTGACTGGAGCACTCAATTGGAATCGTTAGAACACAAAATTAACCAATGGATGTCGTTTCTACAAAGAACTTGCTTATCCATAAACGATACAAAAACGAATACACAACAATACGAAAATTCAAAGGCCCACATGTGTATTGTATTGACTCATGCCGATCAAGCTATATCAACATATTCACCGCAAAATTGGATACAGTTGTCTAATCGAATGCAAGCCGTATGTGATAGATGGGGAATTTTATGGAGACTAGGGAGCTGTGTCACATGCATGAATGATAATACTTCTTGTGGTGAAATGAATCATATTTGTGCCAACGATGAGACTAAATTAGAACAACAATGGTTGACAAGGCTTAAGTTAGAGCAGAGTAGAATGTTAGAGGAGACAGAGGATGCAATTGAATTAACATTTGTTAAGTTGATTCAATTGTGTTTAGAAAAGAAACTGTGAAACATGTGCGGGGCTTTTTTAATGCTGTTGCTTAATAAAACCATTCTGATTCATAAATGCACCTTCAAATAATTACCTAATGTTAAAAGACCTTCATGAAATAGGGGTGTGAAGGGGGTGATTTTTTAGTTCTCCAAATTTTCCCAAGTGTGCTACTGGCTTGAGACAGATAAACAGATTGATTATCGATGCAGAGATACAAAGTAAATATATTTAAATATATACTTATACAATCAGTTGAAGGTACATGGCTCATTTTGTTTTGCTAGAGTGATGTTTCCAAATTGACCACGGGAGTGCTCAACTAAATACATATCTGTCATTTGACCTAGTAGATCCTTTTTAAGGACAGGCAGTATGGGTATTATTCTTCTTAACACATCATACATTCATTGACATGATTCATCCCGACAAATTTCTACTTAGGTGGATGATGTTTTTTGCAACAATAAACCCTGAAAGAAAGAACTGGTTCCAGGTCGCCTTTGAGTGTTTTTAGTTAAGTCAATTTTTGGTTTTTGGATTGAATATAGAGAAATTGTCGATTCCTTTCTATAGAGCCTTTTCTACAATTCTGAATCAACATCTTTGTCTAAACTTGTAGTCACAACTCGTACTGAACTATCCCAATATTGAAGATTCTTAAGATAAACCGAGATGATTTGAACTCGGAACAGACCAAAATGATTGTCTTGCATGAAATTGTTAATGAAAAAAGGATGGAAGGTTCAAAGCAATTTTATGTGTGTATTAATTGCTGTAGTCCAAGGTACACCTGATTCATAATATGTCTCTAAAACTTAATAAGTTTTGGTTTAATGATTTTTGTCTAAGAAACTTGATGTTTCTGCACTTGCAGTGGTTCGTGCCTCATATAAAAACACCGGGAAATGGTGATCATGAGGAGATCGGAGATCTAATAGCTTGCATATACCGTGGTTCACTCACTAATCTGCTCACAAAT